>JARWLC010000018.1:23499593-23709593 GCA_033318265.1 Phyllotis vaccarum | reverse complement strand
TGATTTTGCTCAGAAAGGCAGGGCTATGTCCCGCATTAGGATTTTCTGGCTGAATAAACAGAGCCAAAGGCCCCAGCATCTGAGCAGTCGGTGGTACTGTGCCTATCATCCACACCAGCTGGACAACATTGTTTATAATCTACTTAATGGCATGGGTGGCTCTTCTCCAGGGCACTATGGATTCTCAGAGACAAAGCTTCCTTATTAGCCCTCTGGGACACACTGGCACCCAGCACGGGGCTGTTGGTCTTCACTAACCCTTAAGAGGAGACAATGGACCTTGCAAAATCTGCATAATTAAAATGTTTTCTCTCATACTGGCACTTCTTCAGAGACAGAATCTCCCAGGCTTCAGTTAAATTGGCTTTCGGTGATGGTCAAGTCCACCCCTTCCTTTGTCCTTAGACAGACAATAGACAAAAATTCAAAGAGTGTCTGCCTCCAAATTTTGTCTGTTACTTTGCAAAGGGGACATGGGACAACCATTTAAGTAAAATGAGTCATGCAGATCAGTCAAAGAGCTACTATACGCCAGAAGAGACAACTCTCATGCCTGCAAGCTGTGGGGACTCAGCAATGCCACTGGCTTTTGGTCAATTTGCCAGGCACCTGCAGTTCGGCTCAAGGCATGCACAGTGTCTCCTGAACTCTTGCCTGACCTCAGTGCCCAGAACATCTGTGGGATGTACCTACCCTCCACTTCCCAAAAAGAATCCTGCATCAGTTAATTGGCCCCGGATAACCCCTCCCCAAAGTAGATACGTCTGCAGTGGTCTCAATTCCCGGTCCCCAGCCCACAAGTGTCACTGGGGACCTGAAACTTCTCTTGCTGTTATTTCTAACTCCAGTGTCTAGAGGGACATGGAGCAGTGAGGACCACAGCAGATTGGGGACTTGGCTCTTCCCTGAAAAGGTCTCCATGACTCTTGGTACTCTTTGATGCAGCAAACAGACTCGAGATGGCAGATCTTCTGTGTGACATCACCCAAATGGGAGACACTTGCAACCAATTCAATGGTTAGAGCATCCCCATAGCATTCGGCTGAAGATCTATGGCTCATCCAATGATACGGTAACAATATTAATTTGGGTTTGATTATGTGCTATGGACACATACATGGTGTTCTCATTCAGGGAAAATGAACAGGAACTATTGGTGCTGTATGTGTATATGTTTTGTATCTCAAATCATTTCAAATGAATATATTTGCACACAAGGGCAAGTGTGTACACCACATGTGCACATGCACACACGCTCACACACACACACACACACACACACACACACACACACACACAGAGGGAAAGAGAGACTGTGTGTAACAAAGCTACATAACCTCAACAAGCCATAGCTTTTCTCTTCCATCCAAACTGGTTGATGAAAACTATGTCTCACAGGCCAACTGGGGCAAAGGTCTCAAGACCCAAGACCTTTTCACATCTGTTGACCTTTCTGTGAAAGCAGTGTCCTGGAGATGAAACTCCTGCCTTCTCCAGATCTCTGCAATCAAATCACCATAGCCCTTCAAACATTTACTAATTCAAATTCATCTTGCACCCATAATTCTTTCTTGACGAATGGGGCACTAGTCTTACAATTCAGCCTGGGTGTGGTAAATTACTCTGGCCAGATTAACTGTATAAAGAACATGTCTCAAAACAATGATTTCGCTTCAAGCTAAGGAGGAACAAGTACCCTCTCTTTCATTTCTAAATTGCATTTTCCATCATAAATATTGAAAATTATGTTTCTGATCATGGCTGTCACCTTGTGAATAGTAGCGCATGAGCCCTTCAGACGCATGAGTTTTTATAGAAAGAAAATAAGGACCATTTGAACACCCAAATGACTTAGAGTTTTAAAGGGACTGTTCTCCCAACCTACAGATTATTTTAAAAGGCAGGATCCTTTGGGGTCTGGAGGGACAGGGGCGGAGTGGCAGTCACATATGCACATGGCTCATTAAACATAAGGAATGATTGCTCTGGGTGCATTACAGCACTCTTTATGTATGAGCCACTCAGAATGTTTACAGGTAGGCATGGCGTAGCCACAACCCCCAAAATGCAGCTGTGGAAATAGAATGTTCCAGAATATGTATGTCTGGCTATACAAGCATTTGAAGTCACAGGTTGACTAGCAATCTCCTTCCCCTCAAAAAGTCAAAACACTAAAGACGGCTCCTCCGAGGACAAAATAGTAAGATATTCCGATCTGGATTCACGCATAGCAAGAAGGAAAGCTAGCCAGAAGTCAAAGCTAGGGAAAGAAAGGGATGGAGACGCCTTCTAACATAGGATGTTGCTAAAACGCTCCTGGGCACACACCCAAAGGATTCACACAGCCATATCTCACACCATAGTGGACAAGTGTGTCCAAGTCTTGTTGTTGACTAGACACAAGACAGGGACATCTGGGAATGGGGAACCTCAATTGAGAAAATATTCCCGTCGTATTAGCCTGTACACAAGCCTGTGGGAGGGCTCAGGCCGGTGTGGACAGTGCCACCCCTGGCTAAGTAGTTCTGTGTTGTGTGGAATGAAGCAAGCTGAGTAGTTTATAAAGAACAATCTGGGTAGGCAGTGTTCCTCCATGACGATGCTTCGGTTCCTGCCCTGAGTTCCTGCCCTGGTTTCCCTCAGTGATACACCTATAAGCCACATAAACCTTTTTCTCTAGCATGTTGGCTTTAGTCGGTATTTTTTTTTCACAGTATCAGAAATCAAAATAAAACAGCAAGCTCTAGAGTCAGCATAAGTGTCTACTGACAGATGAGCAAATAGAGAAAATGGCTATGTAGACACCAAAGAGAAACGTTATTCAGCCACAAAGAAGAATAAAATGATAATATTTGAATGGAATTGGAGATCCAGTTAAGACAAGCTTAGAAAGACAAATGTGGAGAGTTTTATAGTGTGTAGAGTAAATTGTATGTGTGTGTGTGTGTGTGTGTGTGTGTGTGTGTGTGTGTACGTGTGACCTGTGTATCTGTGTGTGTCTCTGTATGCATGTCTTTTCTCTGTGTGTGTTGCGTTTCTATATATGTATCTCTGTGTGTCTCTGTATGTATATGTGTGCATGCATCTATATGTCTGCAGGTGTCTATGTGGATCTAGATGTGTCTGTATATATACACATGTGTGTATCTCTCTGCGTGCAAATGCACAAGCATGTGTGTGTGTGTCTCTGTATGCATGTCTTTTCTCTCTCTGTGTGTTGTTTCTATATACGTATCTCTGTGTGTCTCTGTATGTATATGTGTGCGTGCATCTATATGTCTGCAGGTGTCTATGTGGAACTATGTGTGTCTGTATACATGAGATACATGTGTGTATCTCTCTGCATGTGTGTTACCTTACACTATGGTGGATAGCTATCTGAGAGGAGGAGGAGTCTGTGGAAGAGAGGATAGGGCAAAATAATAGGTATATTATAAACAAACTACATGATATGCTTGAATAAAAATGTCATGAAATTCATCTTTTTGTACAATGTAAGGTGCTAATAAAAAGCACGTAAAAAGAAGAAACGTGTGATGAGAAAACAGAATCACTCTGAAGGACTTAGTTTCAGTCATTTGGAAATTGTAATGAACACAAAGTGGTTTTGCTCATAAAGGGGGAAGAGTGCCTACCTCAAGCAATGACTGCATCCTTCAAAACATGCATATCCTGGAGCTACAGATCCTCTTCTGTTGCTCACATCCCAGTGCATGTTTCCAAGGAGCTGTTCTGCAAGTGTGCACCAGAGAGTTTATAGCCTGAAGCAGGCTTCTACGAGTGGCAGACAGGAGTCAGAGTTAGTGGGTAAGTGACAGAGCAACACATTTCTTGGATGGAATGATTCACACTGGTCTACCCTGCTCCCAGAGTCCTCCCCAGCTGAGCAAGAAAGAAACGTCCATCAATTTTTTCCTCTTCTCTTCCCAGGCTACATGAAACTATGTCCTAACAACTTCCTGAATTAGTGGCTCCAGGCACTCCAGTGAAATAGAACTGATATAAAATACACTCTCAGTACATGCCTGTGAAATGCTCAGCCATAAATGGGACCTCTATATCACACACATTGGACTTGACAGGACCGTTACACACCTGAACTCCCAGAGCCCATGAATACTTGCAAAAGACCCATGCCAGATAGAGTCAGTCAATATTCTAGCATGAGAGGTGATAGAGTCAGGAGCCTCCACTCCTAGCTGGGGAGCTATTGAGACTTGGTACTATCCAAGGTGCCAAGAAGAACTTTCCAATGTGCTCTTGTAACGATATACTTCTGGGGTGGCCTGACCTAAAGACACTGTAATTTTGGAAAATAAATGCAAAGATGTAAATTGTCCATCTTTCCCCAAAAGCCCAATGGCCCACAAAAGAGTTTGCCTTGCAGTTTAAAATTTACTGTATCCCAGGTGCTATAGTCTAAGGCCTGAGACAGCTTGCTTAGTCGGTGTTAGCACAGATGTTCACAAAGCTATCTGTCATGATTTTAGAAAGACCACAACATTCCTAAAAGTAGCATGGATACCAAGGCCATCTTGACACAGAAGTCCTTTTCCAATCCTTCTGGCACCTTCCCCGATCCTAAAGACAGCCACACCCTGCATGGATGAACCCCATCCTGATGCCAAAAGAATTTACGACTTCATTTCGAAATGGCATCTTTACCCAAGGGCTGAGGTAAGGTTTATGAATAGAAAATACATTTTGACATCCTTAAAAGCACATGATAATATTCCATGTAGCAAGACAGGACTGGGTGACTCATTGAAGTCAGAAGGACTAAAAGTTGTGGCATTGTTGTCTTGGAATAGAAATTGCCAGAAGATCCAAATTCCGTTGTCCTGAAAAGCCTACTCAGTCATTTGACATGTCATGTGATCTGAATCAGCTAAGGTTGACAATGATCCTATTTGTGTTTCATTAGCAGATATCAGGTTAATAAAAAGTTCAGAAGTTGACTGCAACCCTGCCCCCTCGAGATTTATTAGACCTCCTCTGTGGGGTCACACTAGGAATGGCACTTGACACTCTTATTTCTTGAGAGCTAGCTTTCTCATCTCCCTCTGTGGTTCCCAAAGTCTGCCAATTAAAGACCTCTGGGATGACATTCCACTGCTGAAGTTATGCACACAATAAATCACTGCAGCAGGGGAAGACTGTTATGTTAACCTCCACCTTACAACCCTTTTCTTTTTGTGAGAAATATGCAAAACGTTCATTTGTCTGGCACCAAAGAAGCAATTTCCCAGCAGATGCCTGGGAGGCCCGCGGGATGTTACCCCTTCCTGTGGTTACGTAGGCGGTGCCTGGTTCATCAGCAGGCATTACTCAACTCCAAACTCAGAGCAATGAGGCCATAAACCAGGCAGCATTACGTCAGTGACTGGATGCTCTGAAATAAATGGGGAGCTGCTTCGATCTAGAGGAACATTTTTCCATGTTTAACCGAGCAAAGCTGAAGTCACTATTGAGCACACAACTTCAAAGGTCAATACATAAGGACACTAGCTCTGGAGATGGGGAACAAGTGCTCTGTTCAGCCATCAAAGCAATCCCCAAGGTGGCTGAGTTTCACTGCCAGGATGCTTGGTCAGTGAGATGCAGTGAGTATTATGTAAAATATTACCTGCTGGGAGTTGCAGGGGAGGGGAAGCAGGTATAAGGGTGAGGACCTGGGAACTGAGAACTATAACAGCTGTGGCTGGAGACTCAAGGTGGTCACTTCCTGTGTAACCCTTCACCTCCTTGCATGCTGTCATGAGCTGGGTTCAGAATACTTTAGAGGATTGTTTCTCAACCTGTGGGTTGTGACCCTTGGGGGTGGGTGTCAAATGATTCTTTCACACCTTACACAGGAGTCACATGTCATATATTCTGCATATTTGATATATACAGTAAGATTCATAACCGTAGCAAGATTACAGTTATAAAGTAGCAATGAAAATAATTTTTATGGTTGAGAGTCACCACAACATGGGGAACAATAGTGAAGGCTGATAGCATTAGGAAGGTTGAGAACCACTGCCTTATAGATACAACCATAACCAGAAAAAAAAAAAAAAAAAAAGAACCAGAAAGACAATTCTTCAACAACAGAAAAAATATTGATGATGTGCTAATTACTTATATCTACATGCTCACTTTAGAAAATTGCCATTAATATGTGACAAGTTTTCTTTGGATGTCCAAGTGAGACCACTACTCTTGGTTAAAAGAGCCTGTATCAGTTACTTCTGTGTCTCTGTGAGCAAATACCTGATAGAAACAATAAAAAGGGGAAAATCATTTTGGCTCACTGTTTAGACAGATTTCAAGCCAACATCTCAGGGAACGCCCGGCAGAAGAATGTGTCAGAACCTCCGCATAGAAAGGTTGACCAGAAGGATGAAAATGTAGCTAAGAAACTGAGATGGGTATGGTCTTCAGAAGTCTGGCCAAGTGACCAGCTTCCATCAGCAGCATCCCAGCTACTAAAGGCTCCATAGCCTTCAGAAAAGCATGAGCAACCAGAGGCTAGATGTCCAAAAGAAACTTGAGGTGGAACATTTCATACTCAAACCATAAGAGACTCCTAAAGGCCTAATGTTTGAAGCAAGTATGTGTATCTTTGTAGGGCAAGCCACCCACTGAAAAAGCAAAGAGAACAGAATCCAGGGTGCTAGGTGTTCCTTCTCAAATCATGTTTATCTAAAAGAATGAAACCATTTCAGAAGAAAATGTGTTCTCTCTCTCTCTTTCTGTGTGTGTGTGTGTGTGTGTGTGTGTGTATTAAAGGTTGGTATGGTAGAGAAAGAATATGCATTTTCTTATTGATTATTTCACAGAATGAAATTTCAACCTCATTCATCCCAGAATATCATTATTGGGTTATTGGGTTAGCACTTTATGGTTTAAAGAAGGTACTCAAAATGCCAAATTACACCTTATTCTATCAAACTCTCTACATGTTGCCATTCCTCAAATCTCTTACTTCTTTCTCTGAGTCCTTCCAGAATATAAAATTGTAACCCATCATTTTCAATAGCCTCACATCACCAACCACCTTAGTTTGCCTGGGATTTGAGCATTTTGAGGGCATGCAATTTCTTCTCATGCCAAAAGTCAACATTCCTCTCTATAGTCTAAGCTGCCCTTAAACTCAAAATCCTTCAGCCTCCAGCATAACTGGGATTATAAGCCTTCACTACCAAACCTGGCTCAGGGATGTCCTGTAAGTGACCATTTGGACTCTAAGTGAATTAGTTAGATACAGCTGACAGCTTTGCAGCTCATGTTCATGGGCAGTAAAGAAAAGGTCCTGCTAGGTGTTTAGGCACAAACAAGATCACCTATCTACTACTGTTGACAACCACTCCCACTTCATACTAAGCAGATGGTCAGAAGCTAGTGCACAGAGCATGAGGTGAGGAGGACTTTAGAGTTGACAAAAAGTGGGAGGGGACAGTGAGCAGACCCTTCTGTGTACATTGTCAAGAGTCCCATCAGGCCCACCTTGATGAGAAATGCTACTTCATCAGAGCATCATCACCCTGTCCCTATTCTATGCTCTGGAGAGTGTGTATACATGCAAGAAAATTCAGAAAGCATCAGATTCCCTGAGCTAGAGTTATAGGTACTGTGAGCTGCCTGACTTGGATGCTGAGAACTTGGATCTTCTGCAAGAGTGGTCCATGGGCAATATCTCCATCCCATGGTCCCTTTAGATTTTAGTTAAAACATCCTTAGTTACTTCTCTGTTGTTGTGATCAATACAATTTCCAACAGTAACTTAAGTAGGAAAGGAGTTATATTAGCTCGTGTTTCAAAGTAATAGAGCCCTTCATGACAGATGAAGCATGGCATGGCTTCAGGAACAGGGAGCATCCACACACACAAGCAGAGAGAGAGAGAGAGTGTGCAGGAAGTGAGGTGAGGCTACAAACCCTCAAAAGCATAACTCCTCCAGCAAGGCTCCACCTCCTAAAGTTTCCCAAACCTCCCCAAACAATGCCACCAACTGGGGGCCAAGTATTTAAATACATATAAAGGACATTTCTCATTCAACCCACCGTGAAATATAAGACCAATGAAAAGTAAAAGACCTCTACGTACTGAAATACTACAGGGAAACCATGAAAAAAAAAATCTTCAGAAGTTCTGTCAGGCTCAGAAGCTCTGAGAGTCATCGGGACTGGGATCTTTTGAATACTCTGAATTGCTGAGAATTTGTACACAAGTTCCATAGACTTCACTCATCCACCTCTGGGCTTTCAGAGACATCCTAGTAACCATCCACTGGGGCATTATCTGTGGGAACTGTGCTAGACAATTCTTAGTTAAATCACTGTCATTTTCTGCTTTAAGTGATAGTATCTGAATGCATGAGTTTTTAAACTCACCTCTGATCCAAATTAGACTTTTCAAATCTGGAGGAGTTGAGTAGCAGTAAGTAATAACAGTTAGGGAGATGAGAAGCACAGATGACTAACTGAGCACTTACTGTTTGCCGGACTTGGGGCTAAGCACTTTGGTGTCCTTTTGGGGGCTCAATTTTTATTATACCCTGTTTCACCATCTTATCTCATCACTCTGTATAGAGCCCTGTTACTTCATCATCTCCTTGTATTTGATCTCATTTGATACAGAGCTCAGGATACATCCCAGGCTATTGTGAGACTCTCCATCTTTCTACATCAGCCTCCTCGGTGCCACGATCCCAAGTGAGTACTACCAGGATAGACAGCTCTGTCTTGGCCTCATAGGCTCATGGAGGCCCTAGAACAGTGTGGTTCAAGTTCACAGCAGAGCCTAGCTGGTCTGAAGTCCGTTCCAGAGAATATATCTTCAGCT
Source organism: Phyllotis vaccarum (assembly GCA_033318265.1). Lineage (NCBI taxonomy): Eukaryota > Metazoa > Chordata > Mammalia > Rodentia > Cricetidae > Phyllotis > Phyllotis vaccarum. The sequence goes on along the minus strand of JARWLC010000018.1, from coordinate 23,700,764 downwards.
CCCCACCTACAGAGTTTCTTGATGACACTGTTCCTCAGGCCTTTCATATTGCCCCTTACCCTTCTTTAGGTTGCCCAATGTTCAAAGGAAGGACAAACTGGTATTATGCCATGCAAGTGACCACAGGACAAGGGGACTGTGTGGTCTGACCATTTGCTTCTGGTCTGAGAAGCTGGGACACATTGAACATGAGTCTGCAGAGCCCTTCAGGACAGAAACAAGCAGTCTCTTGGGTAACTGCTTGTCTCATGAAAGCATCCTCACAGATGCTCTGAGGATGCATCCACGAACACTGTGTCTTCCTTTCCTGTCTTTCCATCCAGGCTGCCATGACCTGATGACCACCCAAATATGGAGGCCCAGGAGGCTTTCACAAGGAAAGCTGTTCATCATCACCTTCTCACTAGAACTGGGTAGGTCACCAACTGCCTCCTTGCACTGAAGTTTATTTAACAGTGTGGGCTTTGCCTGTTCAATCTCAAAACTATCTCAGCTATGTGTATACTGTGTTCTGAGAAGCTCTGTGGACACTATTTATTAGTCTCTTTGATCTAATTCATCACACACATCAATCTCAGACAAGCACCAAGTGTCCTTCCCTCTGGGTGGAGGTGGGGAACATGCTAAGGAAGGTCTTCAAAGCATACCCAAGCCCCCTTTCACCCCATTACCCATGATTTGGTCCCTCAGGTGCCACGGGTTTAAAAATACAATTAAAAGAAGAAGAAAAACAACCGAGTTTCACCATTGTCAAAATGCCATGTCACCCCTGAAGGGAAGGCACGCTTTTGTCAATTTCCCCATCCGTGCCAAAGTTTATGAGAGACCCTTCACTTTATAAATCAGCTCACAGCTTAGCACATCCTGGCAGCCCCTTCAAGGAACCGATCGACATGGCGGAGAATAAAGACGATAACCATCATAGCTTGACTGGATACAGGTGTTTGCGTTTACAGACGAACCGCAAACGCCTGGATCTTTGACAGGCGTTGATACTATCAGTGAATCGCAGCTATTATTGGCTCCGGTCGCCAAGGGCTGGGGGGCCTTTCCCTTAGCAACATCTCGGAGGCTGATAACATTTGGCTGAACTTTTCAGATCGTAACCTCCCTTCTGACTTCCTACAGTCAAACCCGCCTAAACTGATCAGAAGCGGAGACAGACGGTGGGAAGACAAGTAAAATATTATTGACTGCACTGTTTCATGTCTATTAGGAAGAAAGAGCAGGGAAGGAGGGAGAACGTACAGCTTGACAGGCTTCAAGATAATCAGGGGAGGGATCGGGGCTGCTCGGTAACCCTCGGTGAGGCTGCAAAGCAGTGCCTTACAAGGGGTCATTGTTCTGTGCTGGGAACAAACAGGACGCCAGGCAAACAGGGGCACAGTTGCATTCCTTCGAGGAGCCTGTGCCTGCCTCACAACAGGGGGTGGGAAACAATCTGGAATGACAAGAGAAAGCAGTGAGTTCCTCTTGTTCCCACCATCTTGGTCCTCATTGCACCTGAGGAGTCTGGTCTCTGAATACAGAGGCCATGTGCGCCCTGCAGTAGGTGTATACAGTGCACCTCTGCGAAGGGCAGAGATGGTACCTGTACTAATGGGGTCTCCAGTTTGGCCCTCCCTCCCTCCCTCTGTTCTTTCCTTCCTTTCTCTGCTTCCCTCTTCCTTTTCTTTGATTTTGAGGTACATTCTTGCTATGCGGGCCCCGCTGGCCTTGAATTCTCTATCAAACCCAGGCAAGCCTCCAATTCAAAATCCTCCTGCCTCAGCCTTTTTACCCAGATAAGCAGTTTGTACCTTCAACTTACACTTCATTTCTCTGTTCCTTGTCTGGATGTCCTAGAACTATGGATAAAGGCGGGGGGAGTCACAGGTAGAGAATATGTGCACAGGCTCGGGTGGGTGGGTGTTGGGGATCTGAAGGCTCTCCTTACCCCAAACGACCCTGAGATCAGTCCTCTGGGCTTCCTTAGCTGTGCGAATGGAGCATCCGATAGGAGGCACACTCATTTCCTGATGTTCTCAATACCACTGGGAAAGACAAATCTCCATTTCCTATCAAGTTGCGAGATCAAGTTTGTCATCTGGAGCAAAGGTTAGGGTCTCAGACACTGACTCATTAACCAAAGCATCAAGGCCGGGCCCAACACTGCCCATATGCTTGTCCCAATTCCTTGCTCACTTTTCCTCAACCTCTGGATTCACTCTGGAAGAACCTAACAAATAGATACTGTTCAATGAAGGTTTGGGAAAATACATATCATTTTCTACCATCTACCCTGCCTTGGGTGTAACTTACACAGAACCTTTCATCTTTGGTCAAAGAGATGGATATTCCTTCAGCATATCCCCCATATTGTATCTCAATAGCCTTGATCTGGGCAGACATTTATCCATGGTTATTCATGAAACACTTCCCTTTGGCTATGGAAAACATGCCTAGAGCCACATGGCTTTGTCAGTCAGAGCATCCCCCACTGGAAGACTCAAAAACTGCCCCTCCCTTTACAAGCAGACTTCTCTTGTCCACTCTACTTGCCACTCAGTCATCCACCACCTTCTATAGAGCCAGACTTCACGGATCTTCAGTCACATGGCTCTCCATCTCTGTCACATGAACCACCCGTGACCACTTCTGCCATCTTGAAATGGCCTACCTCGTTGGTCTCTTGCTGTGTCCTTTTTTCTTGACCACTTCATCTCTGTCTGTTTCTTCCTCATTTTATATTTTCCACATGCAATTTTGGTTTTCAGGCTCCCAGTGACAACCTGACTACTTTTCCTCCAAACATTCTTCCCCCTCACATCTTCAAGTATCATCCCCAACACCGGCCAAACTCTCCCCACAGAAGACAGGCTGAGGTTCAAAGCAACTAGCCATCTCCTGATAAGACCCTTGTGTGTGTGTGTGTGTGTGTGTGTGTGTGTGTGTGTGTGTGTGTGTGTGTGTGTGTGTGTTTACCCTTGTATAATCACTTGCCTATGCATGGCGTACGGAGGCCAGAGGTCAAGACCAAGTACCCTGAAGTATCCATCACCTTCTGTGCCAATTTTTAGAGACAAGGTCTCTCACTGATCCTGTAGCTTGCTGTTTTTGCTAGGTTGCCTGCCCAGGAAGGCCCTGGAATCCATTTATCTGTGTTCCCTCCTTACCTTGCTCCAGAGTCATAGGCGCATGCCACCATGCCTGGCTTTGACCTGGGAAATGAGTGTCAAGCTCAGGTCCTCATGCACGCACAGCAGGTACTTTACCCAGTGGGCCATCTCCTCAGCCAAATACGTGTGATTTTGCACAGAAGTTTGATGGTGAGGATTTATTAATTTTTATTTTATATGCATGAGTGTTTTGTCCATGTGCATGTATATGCACTATCTATGTGCCTAGGACCCTTGGAGTCTAGAGAAAGATGCTGGATCCCTTGGAACTAGAGTTACATATGGTTGTGAGCTATCATGTAGATTTGGAGAACTGAACCTGGTTCCTCTGAAAGAGCAACAGGACTCTTAACCACAGAGTCATCATTCTGGCCCCAGTGGCAGTGTTTAGATCTGGGTAAAATGTGGTTATAATGCCCATGGGTGCTTCAGAGCAGATCACTGTGTCTCTTGTACAAATATAGTGTTAATTCTCCCCTTATAGCTCTAGATGGTAAGAGTCCACCTCTGCTTTGATAGCCCAGGCTCTTCCAGGGCTTTGAACCAAGTCAGGCATGTGTCTCATGTGCCCTAAGGGTATTTGATAAGCTGATGCCTCCTGGTATCTACTCTAAACCTGAGCCTTGATTTAAGGAGGAGTCAAATGTGGATAAATGAGAGCAATCTATAGCTCCTTGAGTCTGCATATTTCCAGTCCACTCATGACCACCCATGAGTCACAAATGGTTAGGGGGCTATTTGCGTTCACTCCATTTGGAATGAGGGTACTCTGTGGCTGTGTGATGTCACAGCCTGCGAGTGTGAGGCTCAACAGTTACTGGGGAAGACCATTTCCCTAAACAATTTGGTTGTTGCTCAGAATTGCTTCTCCAAGTTTACAGCACACATGTGGAGATGGTGTGTAATCATTGCTTTCCATGAACACTGTAATCACAAGAGGAAGTAAATGAGTAAGCTAAGGCTAAGTCAGATGATGCCTCCACAAAATGAGCAAGAATCTCAGAGTCCCTGACTGTACAACTTTTATCAAAATCTTATCCATGTCCTGCAGGATGATTCAAAGTTACCTCTCAAGGTTACAAGGACAAGGCAGGGGACAAAGGATACAGTCAATGCCATGAGGTCTTAGCAACTTTTATCTTGACTGTCTTGATGTGGATTCTACATAGGTTCTCTGTCTGTTATCACTTTTTTCTCTCATCCTTAAGACTCATGTGTCCCCTCCTTATAGAGGATGTCCCAAGCACTCATTCTAGGGTCGCTTTCTCAACGACTGCCCCACTGTACTTTCTGAGAAAAATACCAACTACAATTATCACCAGGCCAAGTGGACATTTGACCATTGCAGTGGTTTTGAATAGCTACAAACAAAACACTTGATAGAACAATATAATGTGGAAAATATTTATCTGGACGTAGTTTGTGAGGGCTTAGCACATAATTCATTATCCCCAGGTTCTTAGGGAGAACACTGTGGTGGCTGAAGCTTGTGCGAGAGAAAGCAGAAAACCAGCAAGTGACTGGAGCTAGATATAACCATTAGTGACTTGTCTTCCGTGACCTACTTCTGCCAGCTAGAGACCAATTCTAGAAGTTTCTAGACCCTCCTCAAATAGACAATCGCCTGTGAACTAAGCTGTGATTGTCTGTGTATAATCTCCTTGATAATATTTTATATCCAAACCATAACAATCGAATCTTGTATTTGTTTGTTATCTGGTGAACAGTAAACAGAAAGTGTATCTTAGCTATGGAAAAATAAATATGGCTGGTTCTTCTTAGAGCCTCAGTGATAACACATAAATAGCTAAAGAATTGATTATTGAGTTGACATCTTTACTGGAGCTGGGGTGTTAGTCTGAGTCCCATCTCTTAATCTGGTTTGTGTTATTACTTTCTGAAGACACTTCACCGATAACACGAAAAACCAAAGTGTCTTGGAAATACATAGGCCCACTGAATTCAGAAGGCGAAGGACATCACCCCTACAGTGGGTGAGTTCTGAGCCCTTTCAGATAAACCATTCTCAAAGAATATGCTGTTCCAGGTTCACCTGTGAGCCTACGCCCTATAGAGAGTGATAAACACTCTGTGTTGATCTGACCAGACCTTGCCACTTAAGAAAGCTGGTGTTGGCTTTTTCTTGTAGGATTGTGCCTACTACCAACCAAGTCGAGACCTTTAACATCTTACCACTTCGACAGAGCAGAGACAGATGTTTGCCTCCTTACTTTCTTCTCGTCTTATCTGATCCTCCTCCACACCGCTGCTGACAGCATGGTATCTGACACACACAACAAGCCCTATCCATGACACTCCTTTCTCTGAACACTGCACCGGAGTCACACAAGGCCCTGACTAGCTGAACAGAGCCCTTGACAAGTCAGTCTCTGAACGCTTGCCCACTGTGTCTCTCCCTCTGGGCTGCAGTGTCTGTAGGGGACTGAGTCCTGCTCACATATGGCTGTCCATCTGGAAGGAGATGGATGGGGAGATGTGAAACAGCCAGAACAGAAGACACAAGACACCCAGGGGTGGGGGAAAATAATGAGGGAAGAAAGGTAGGAAGCTCTTTCTTGGTTACTCTTTGTGCTGTTTTGACAAAATACAGCAGAGCAACTTAAAAGAAGAAATGGCTCCCTGAGGCTGAAGATTCTTGGATCTTCCTGGAAGAAACTTGAACTGATCTGGTTTCAGGATAGTTTGATGAGTCTGTGTCATGGACTTCAGACTACTATGTAGACAGAAAGGAGCTTCCTTATCCTCAGCTGTAGCGGATTTATGATGTTACATTGTAAATAACTGTCCCACCTATGAGTTTAATAAAAAGTGCTGATTGGCCAAAGGCAGACAGGAAGTGTGGGTGGGGCTACCAGACTAAGAAAAACTCTGGGAACATCAGAACAAAGCAGAATGCCAGAGAGAAGCCAGAAGAAGCAGAGGACAACTATGCTGGTCTAAGAAAAGGTACCCAGCCACATGGCTGAACAGGATAAGAGTCATGGGTTAGATTAAGGGTAAAGAGTTAGCAAGTTATAGGCCTGGGCCTTAGACTGATCAGCCTAAAATTAATGTAAGCATCTGTGTATCTCTGCAGGTCTGCAGGTCTAAACCTTGAGGCTAAGCCCAAAATTCCAGGCCAGAAACCTTACTACACTCAGCTCCAGAGCATGACCATCCCCATGAGAAGCCAAGCATTGAAAGTGAGAGAGAGAGAATTTTCACAGCTCATGACTGATGGGGGACATAGAGTTCACCCATGTCCCTGTGTCATATCACTCAGAAATCCGAGGGCAAAGGAATACATGCCAAATATTTAAGAGTTATTTACTTGCAATTGATCATATAAAGGATCAATATTATTAAGGGGTTATATAAACATGTATTGATATAAATTGAGCTTTAAGGCAATTCTTAGAGATTGGAACTGTCCTACACCACGCGATGGTGCCAGACCTCTTCCCAAGAACAAACAAAAAAGAAGGTCAGCGTGCAATGGAGTTCTCAATGGGGGCTGACCATGTCCCATTCAGGGTCCTGAGACCCCAAAGCTACTCACTCCTCTAGGCCTCCCTCAATAATGCCTGAATTCCACTACACAAGGACCCACTTCCATCTCTGGGCCACAGCAGTGTTCAAATCCTGGCTCCAAAGACCCATGGGTCCCTGGAGATTCCCCTGCCTGTCCCCATGACACTGGGATCCTTGCCATTTCTGTATGTTTGGATGGGAGTTTTCATAAATGCAGATTTCTTCATCTGCAAGTTTGAACTTATAAACAGTGATCTTCTCCAGAAAAGCAGCGACGAGAGCTTTTCGATAAAAGTTACATCTCCATTTAAGAAAGAATACATAATTCCATATCCCACTGTCCCTTGAACCTTATTCCCGTTTATGTAGATCTTAATACAGTTATATAGTTGTGGGGCTAACGTCCCCTCCGGATGGTAATGAGGTCCTCTAGAACCCTTTAGCTGCAATAAAGTATGCAGAAGTTAAATGCACAGATGGAAAAAAATTTGTCTCAATTTTATACTTCTGCAAAATGGTAATTTTGTACTTAAAATGTACAAGATGGATGTTCAGAAATATAGGCTGATAGCCTAAATTATATTTGGTCATAATTTATGTAGTACAGTCCCAAAGAGATACAAAAAGGCAGAGCATAATTTATCTGCTAGAACCAGCGATAGCTTTGCTAAGGCTCCCATTTATTCCATCCCCCATAGTTTCAAGCAGCCTCTGTCCTCAGGGCTCACTCCATTTAAATCCTCCATACTGCTGTTTGATCACATATTGTAGTCTATAATTTGCCTATCGTCTGAAGCAAATTTAGGTCCCAGAAGTTATGATCTCTACATAGCAACCACTTTATTTGGTAAATGCAAAATATTTATAGCAATATAACAACCAGATGAAAATAAAATTTCTATAATCATTGCAACACGCACGCTTTATTATGGGAGCATGTAAGACTATTATAGTGGGACTAGCATGTGGCTTAATACAATTACCTTTGGACACACATTGGAATTTGCTGATGCTTAGAAACTGGAGAAACTTTTCCTCCAGCATCTCTTCCGTCTTGCCACCAGAAGGATACATCTCCAGAGAAGATGCCCAAAGAAAATCAGGTGGAAGGTAATGTCCAGGTAAGTCATCTCGGTGCCCAGTCATGCAAAGGAACTTCTGCATAGAAACAAACACAGCCATGAGGGTGATAGCCATGCATCAGTTCCCCTCAATCAAGGAAGGATGGCCAAGGAGGCGGACAAAACCAAGGTCACATCTTTAAGTCAAAGCCAGTGAATGCTTACTTTAATCAGCTCTCACAGCTCCTTTATTCTGTCTTCTTCCCCACCTGGGCTTCCCATGGTACCAACTTTTCTTTGTGTTTAATGTTCCGTGGAGATATTTGTGATGTTGGATGACTCTGGCCATCAACAACTCCTTTGAAAAGCAACTTTTGAGGCTGGAGGGATGGTTCAGTGATATAGTACCTGCTGCAGAAGTGTGAAGAATGGAGCTCAGATCCTCAGCACCCAATATAAAAAGGGCATGGCGGTGGCAACACACCCCTGTCTAATAATAATAATAATAATAATAATAATAATGATAATAATAATAATACAGTGAGAAATCGAGAACACCCAACTTTGATGCTGGCCTCAGCATTTCTAGATATTTCTACACTTATCTACATGCAAATATGCACGCACACATAACAAGTACACTCATCATATATACAACTCTTCCAAAAAAAATCCAACCAGCTTAAAATTTTCTTCTCTATCAAAAATGATGTAGCAACTTACTTTAATTTGCCAAAGACAAACTATGATTGAACAACAGTAGTGGAGACCCTTCAACCATTAGCGTTTCCACCTTGTCTTTCTTTCCTAAGCATGTAGGACTGGGACTTCTTTTCAAAGGTCTGCACTTTGGTCTCACTAAACACAAACAAAACGTCTATCTGGCTGTGTGTCCTTTTGTTGGAAGATGTGAAAGTAATTTGCTCGTTTATTTCAATTAATGAATAAATATGTTTTCTTTAAAAAGGAAGAAAGAAAGCAAAAAAAAAAAAAAAAAAGCCAAAAATCAGTTACTTTTCTGGGTTTGTGATTTACACCATAAACCAAAGCAATTTATAAAAGAAAGCATTTATTTGACTTTAAGGTTCCAGAAGAATAAAAATTCATTCCGTTGAGGAAGCATGGAAGCAATTAAAGAATATGGCAGCAGGAAGTGAAAGCTGAGAGTTCTCATCCTCAATGGCAAACAGGAAGTACAGTCAGTGAACAGGAAGTGATATGAGGTTGTCAGCAGTCAAAATGGCCTCCCTTCAGGTACTTCTTACCCCTCCCCCTGACCTCACCAAACAGTGCCACTAGCTAGGGACTGTATATTCAAATACCTGATCCCCTGAGGGACACTCTTCCCCAAACCACTGTGTACAGGCACTCTGTAGAGAAAGAGCTACAGACTGAAATGGACACTTGAAAACTGGAAGACATGACTTGTGGCCAGTCCCAAGTGCTTGTGGGAAGTCTTTTTATCTAAACACTGAACAATTTACCCCACTGTTTCCCTGAGACACCATCAAGGGCCAGTTTATCTCTTTCACACGAGATGTATCAAAAAAAAAAAGAAAAAAAACAGACTCCAAGTGGAGACCCAGTGAAGTCACTGGTAGAGGTGAAATTCACGTACACAGACCCAGGATTGTCCATCCAGTAGCCTCCCTATTATTCACTGCAACCTGCCCAGGAGTATTCTTCATCTTCAGCCCTCTCCCCGTCCACCCCAGCCCCCTTCCACCTAACCCTCAAGGTTGCCTTCAGCTGAGTGAAGAGGAAATGACACCCCAGATACATCTCTACGATAAAAACTTCAACGGGAGCCTCATATATTTTGTGGATACTAAAGATCTCATGGCTTTTTGAAGACGGGCGTTAGTATTAATCATGACAAGTGCTCGGATTATTTCCTCCACACCTCCATCCTCCTACCCGGGAGTCACCATTTCCTTGAGCTGAGCAGCCAGGCTCCCAGTCAGCATCCAAGCCTTCTGGACATATTTGCTCTTCTTCCTCAAGACTCTTCGGGAGCATCCCCACTGTACATCCTACCACCCAAGTATGTGAAGCAAAAAACACTTGAGTGAACATGTATTTGAGTATAGTTTTGTTGAAATCCAAATATTATTCAACAAGGTCTGTTTTACACATTGCTTCTATCTGAACTATTCAGGAAGGGATAAAGGGAAGGAAGGAAATCAGAAAAAAAAGTGGAAAGAGAGAATGAAGATGAATTATGACCTTAAATATTTGTGTACAAAAATCAGGGAAGGGATGACAGAAGAAATATACAGGTCTTGTCTATCTTCTGACTTTGCAATTATTTAAGAGCAAAGCCAGACCTGGTGGCATAGGACCATCATGCCAGATGCTCAGGACAGACACTGAGGCAGGAAAACCACAGATTCAAGAACCATCTGAGCTACAGAGTGATTTCAAGGCCAAGATGAGTTTACTAAGATCCCATTTCAAAGGGGGATGGGGCATGCTGGTGAGATGGCTAAACAGATAACAACAACAGCAACAATAATAATAATAAAAGTAAAATGAGGGCTGAGGGTGTAGCTTAATATTAGAGTGCTTGCCTAACATTGAGGAGACCCTAAATTCAATCTCCAACACAGCAAAAGCAAATGTGTGTGTTAATGCACAGTAATCGTGGGAAACCTTCATGTACAAGACCCATTCACTTTGCAACTAGGGAAACTGAGGCTCAGAACAGGGAAATGACACATCAGTAAAACAGAGAGGTCTTCCTCTGAGTCTTCACAGGTGGCACGTAAACAATGGCTGTGTTCTTTTCAGATTCAATGGCTGTTGCCACCAGCTGGGACTCCAAGAATATGGGACATAAAGAGCCATTTGTGACTAGGTTTCTGGTGTCTGCTAGCCTGCGAGAGAAAGATTGGAGGGCAAACACGCAGTGAGGGAGCCGAGTTACATCACCTGTCTCAGGGATGGCAGTGACCATCCCTTGTTGTGCAGGGATGGAAGGAACAAGTTGGAGGAAGCTTTACCCCTTTACCCATAGATCATCTTGCAAATGTTCCCACTGCACAGATGAGACTCCAGTAGAAGTAGAGTATCTATCCAGGACACACACTCCAACCAACGAGAGCAGTCTCCATAGTGATTATGTTAAATGAAGTAATTACTAGCCCATCCCTCGGGGACTTTGAGCTGACGTTTCAAGTTGAATTAGGCAACATGAGATGATATTTGCATGGGGAGATCAATGTATGGGCAGAACTCTTAGGACCCTAATAAATATCTGCCTGATGATCCCAGCATAAGGAGAAGACCCAAGTGTACCAGAGGAGAGAGGCTTAACAATCCACCACTCTTCTGCCATGGAGATGGGGGTAAAGCCCCTTCCCCAGAAGTCATCCCACCCCAGCCCAAATCCAGCTGCCCTGCAGCCAGGAGCTCAGCTCCATCTGGATTTGCAATATTATAAGGTACCGGGATGTAAATATTATAAGGTACCGGGATGTAAATATTATAAGGTACCGGGATGTGAAAGGCACCACATAAAACCAAATTCTCTTCTATTTTAAGTTGAGTGGTACACAGGTTCGCCTTTAAAACCTAATTTCTTAAAAAGTTTTTTAGAGGGGGAAAAATGTTCCTTAGCAATTGGAATCAAGTCCCCATAAATTAACAAGCCACCTCTCTCCACAGCCACGCTTCAGAACCAGGCCAGATTATTCATTCACTTTCATCAAGCAAGCCACATGCCTCCTCGCCATCCTTCACTGCCCAGAGCAAGGCACCTTGGCTGCTGATGACACACAAATGCTAATTTTGCTCAAATATCATCTGAAGAGGTCTACTCCTAAGAGTGCTTAGCAAACACAAGCTGGGAATGAACCATCTCTCCCCTGGCCACAGAGCCTACGTGGAGGAAGGAAACTCCACTCATGCACCCACACCTTCTCTCCATACCTCATTATGTGACCAGGACTGGTCCTGGACTCATAATCCTTCTGCTTCCAAGTACAAGGATCACAGGCAAGAGCCACCAGACCTGGTTTATTCGGGGGGGGGGGGGGGGTAAGAAGACAATGGAGGGTGATGGGTGAGTATATGAGTGTGTGCCCTGGCATATATGTGTCATGGCACTCGTGTGGAGATCAGAAGAACACCTTTGAGAGTCAATTCTTGCCACTTTGTCTGAGATGAGATCACGTCACTGGGTAAGCCACACTAGCCAGCCTTTGAACCTCCAGAGGCTCCGTCTATAACCCCCAGGTCCACCGACATGGCCATTGAGAATTCAAACCCTGCTGTGTCTGGCTACTACTGTGTGGGTTCTGGGGAATCCAAACTCAGCTGTATCTGGCAAGCATTTTTAGGCCATTGAGGCACAGCTTGCCTGCCCCTGCCCCATCCCTGGGCCCTCCCCCAAACCCACCCTGGGCCTTTCCCCAAGTCAGTCTGTTTAATTGCTATCCAAAGTGGCAGGACACACACACACTTCACTAAGGGGACAACTTTAGAGGTCACCTCCCCACCAAGCACTGAGCCATGAGGAACAGCCAAATGATGTCACTTGCAGAAAGCCAATAGGAATGGTGATTATCATGTTAAGCAAAATAAACCAGACTCAGAGAAACAGGGTATTGCCAGCTTTTCTCATGTGTGAAGTTCAGATCATAAAAGGGGGAGGAGCTAAAAAGCACACTAAAGACGCGGAATCATGTGAGAAGAGCAGGTCTGCGCGGGAAACAAAGGAGTAAAGATAACCAGGGCACATTATGTAGGCATGAAAAATGTCATAATGGAACCCGTCATTTCATGCTGCATTTTATGCATGGCTTTGCATCCTGGGACCCTGATTAGGGGAACCAGGTGGTCTGGGTTCTCTGAAAGAGAAGCTGCAGCAGGCCCTCCCCCAAACTCCTAACGGGGGCAGGAGGGGTTATTGCCAATATTTGAACAAGGAAGCGGGGTTATTGCATGCAGACAAACAAGTGAGCAGGGTTATTATACACAGCTGAACAAATAGGCAGAGTTAGCTAATCTTGGTAGGAGCACTCTCTGTAGGGAGGGGCCATAACATCCAGAAGGAGAAGGCTATGATGACATTTTCCACACACACTGTCAACAGCTGCATACAGACCGAACGAAGCCTTTGCCATCCCTCAGAGTCTCACCTAGGAGGACTTTGGCCACTCCCACGGGGCTGAGGCCTTGGCCCTAGACATGGCTGCATCCACGTCGAACAGAACACATCTACTCAAGACTTCACTCTCTCCCTACAGTAGAATGCTATATACTAATTTTAAAAGCAAATTGTGCCACTGATAATTCCAGGACTCTAGAGGCTGAGGCAGGTGGATTTCAAGTCAACACCAGTCTGAGCTGCACAGTGAGTTTTAGGCCAGGTGTGGCTGCATACAAAGAAAATGATAATGTATGCTTGAAAGACTCCATCTTTACTGACCCCTGCTACACTACACTCCGAGACCCATGATGTTGCTGGGGAGGGAAGGGAGATGCAGATGATATACCTTGTAAAGTACACAAAGATTACTTCTGAGTGAGTAAGAACAAAAGAAAAATTCTGGTCTGTTAGGCAGTAGGATTTTCTCAAGCAAGAACACACTCTCATAAGCCCAGAGGTCGGGGGTTTGTGGGTCCCCAAGACTTTGAAAATCACCCCTCAGTTAATGTGACCATTGCGATAAAAATGCATAGCAATTTAGTCCCTGGATCTCAGTGGCCTTGCCCCTGGAACATCAGCATAATGTAAACAAGCCATCGCCATGACGATCACCAGTTTCCGGGGCTGGTCAGACTGAAGCCTTCGCGGTGACAGCCCATCTTTAGAAAGAACAGAAGTTGTCAAAAGAGAAAAAGGAAGGTGGGGGAGGCTGCCTGTCTCAAAACGTCTAACATGTTTCATTTGGCTTATAATAATCGCGTTCTGTCTGTTACCCCTCAAAGTGTTAAGTAGTGCCGATTCCTCTGGGGATGTAAAGATCCAGGGTTAACAACTTTCTCCGTAAAAAATTCATAAGGTGCAAACAAACAGCATTCCAGCCCATGCCTGGGAGAAGTCAGAGTATACAGAACTAAACAACAGTAGCAGACGCACCCCCACGCCGGATACTTGGCAATTAACTCCAGCTTTTGTCAGCAAATTTTTGAAAAATTTGCTAAACACGGGAAGTCTCGTCCTTGCTATATGAGAAACAAAAGCTTTGGCGGTGACTCTCCCATGCATTACAATGTGTGTGTCTTACTTCTTAACCAAGCCGCTAATCACGCAAATTATTGCAACTAATTACATCTGAAGGTCTAATTAATTCTTTCAGTACCACATCATTTAGTACGCATTCACGACACAGCACCTGTTTTGAAAATCCTTGCAGTTAATTTGTTTATAAACAAACACAATTTGCATAAAATGTTTAATGAATGGTTTAACAGTTACTACAATACTCCGGGTTTTGTCTTAGTAGATTGAAGGTCATCAAAGGCCACGAAAAATTAATTTCAAACTATACAAATTAATTTAAATAGAATGTGTGAATTTCTCATTAATAAAGAAAACATTTCCAACATGTTAATTAATATCTTGGTAACAGGCTAATTACTCACAGCACAAGTACATCTCAAAAGCGAGCCTTAAAGATTTAGGGGCAGAGGAACAAGATGATTCTAAAGGTGTGAGAGGAAAAAAATAACCTGTAACTTACACAAAGAACATACAGTGTCCAATGGTAGCAGAGAATCCACGGCATAGGACCAGGAGAAGAAGCAAGCTCCTCACACATTTTAGTTATCAAGAGTATGGACACTGAGAACCATCTCCTTTCCAGGTGCAAAGTCTCTCCCAAGATGGCTATATGGATGCTTGCCTTCTGGGAGAGATATACAATTAATGTCAGTACAATAAGGATCCTGCCTGTGAATTTAAGCCATCTTTCCTGTACTAGTGCTCCAGTTCTAAATATGTCTTCATCTGATGAATCTGCAATTGCTCAACCATCATCTTTCTCCCAGTAGAAACCACCGCTAGACGCGAGAAGCTAGGAAGGAGCAGAAGATTGCTCAGCACCCAGCCAGCAAAAGTCCTTGCCAAGGCTGTCCCTGAAATAAACTTCCAGCCCTGAAGTTTGTCTCTTCCTTGCGAGCAGTTTCATATCTGATGAGCACCTGCTGTAAATTTCCTTCAGGAAGTAGGCTGATGACAGGAGTTGTGCATTGTAAAGTGTGGCTAGATGCTCACCCATGCTTGGCATTGCCCCTCAGTGCAAAGGCTAATGTAATGGCTAGTTACACTGGGCTCTGAGGAATGTGCCCCTGCTTCTCTGGGAATCAGTCCCCAAGGAGTCATACTAGACCCTTCCTTCAGGAAAGCATTTTGTCAGTTGAATATGCTTGGTTTTTGTTTAAGTCCGCTAATGGGGTGTGGGGAGAGATGGGGGCGGGGGGAGGGAGAGGTCATGTATCTTTGTATGCACAGTTTTATATGGGATACAACAATAGGGGGACCAGGAGAAACATAAATACAGGGTTCACACCCATTTCTGGGACACCCAATGTTCTTCCAAGAAAACAAAGAAAAAAAAAATTAGTGAGTGTCTACCAACTCAAGGGGAAAACACAAACTTGCTTGGCCTTTGATTAAACCCAGATTGGCAGAGGAGAGTCTGAACAATACCAAGGAGCCACTGAGCACTTCCACCCCTTGTTCCTAATACCTCTTTGTAGGTCCGTGAAGAGGAAAGCTGTACTGTACTATCAGTACTGCAACCAGCATCCTTGTCTCCTTCTGCCCACCTGGGTGTCACCACCCTCTCCCTCCACAAAGAGGCCTGGCAGGCATTTCCTGTAACCCTCAAGCTCATGAGTGACCTAGCAGTATGATGGATTTCAGGAAAGGCAGTCACTCCCAACTGTGCAAATTCCTTCTATTCTTCCAAGTTCCCCACCAACAGCACGGCTGTAAAAATTCAGTTCTTGAGAGGCAAACCTTTCGTGAGGACAGGCTGTGATGGGTGAGGGGAGGAAAGCCATTTCACCTCTGTCCATCGGGACACAGATGCATGCAGCTTCATCCCCATAATGCAGGGGGTAGGGGAGGAAGAGCTGGTGGCACAGTGCCGGGGACCACAGGTCCATTTGCACATTGACTCCTTTTATGAAAACAGTACCAAGGAAACCACGCAAGGAATTACTCAAAATCTCAGCACCATAGCCAAGCAGAATTGAGGCTGGGGAAGGAGGGTGCCCAAAAGAGGCATTGAAGAGGAGAAAAGTGGAAAGAACTGGGTAGCTGGCAGAGAAAGACTTCCATTCCAGAATCAGCAAGACCAAGTACTCAATCATGAAAGCCAGAGAGCCCTGAAGCGTGGAGGGAACTCCAGTCAGCTCTCGAGACACGCCGACAATACACACATACCCCAGCCAGTTGCTAGTTTCCCTCAAAGCAACATCGCATCTAAGCCTAGTGCTCCCCAACTTCTTTCTAAAGTGATGGGGTACTCCACCCAAAGCGTGAAGATTTCATATTTCCCTCTACAAGGAAAGTATCCCCAGATCTGGACCAGGCTTTTCCTCCCCCTATTAAAAATCACCAGCATTTCACAAATAAAGGCACTCACCATGTGAAAAATTATCTTTTAAAATGGAGTTTAATTTGCATATAAGGAACAGGAGATTTATGGCAAGCAGTGCCGTCCAGTACCACATCTGCCTAGTATCAGCCGTAATTTAGATTGTTTGTGACTGATCTTAAATTCTAAAGCTCAGAGAAGATGAACTGTTCAGCCTCCGTATTATTGTCAGGAGTCTAAGACTTACCAGAGATTTATTATTAATCTTATCACAAACACGTCTCAACTTTTTGCTTTTAATATGTACCAAGCTCCTTGGAGAAATTTTCCTCACTGCAATTATGGGCCTCGGTGCCAGAGCTCTAAAGCTAGGCTGATTTCCTTCCCAAAATAAGGCGACCTATCACTAGGCCACAGCAGCCCTTGTACATTTTTTCTCTGCTACTTAATAATCAATGTATTCATCATTAAAATCTGAGCCCTGAAGCGATGGTTTTTAGCATATTCTAATGACTAGCGACTTGCAAATTGCCGTGACCTTTCATGTATATTCTGTAAGCACCTTGTTCTAATGTGTACTGTATTTATAGTTTGCCAATACAAACTAGCCAAAGATTGGATAATTACTGTAATCTATTAGCTTGATTGCTTTTCCCTGCTCATTTATAGCAGGTGCCATGCAGGCCATTTTCAAAAGCTGGCCTATCTTTCATCTCCCGCGAGCTCAGAAACTGGGGTCTACTCAGTGTTTCTCTCTCTCTCTGTCTCTCTCTCTCTCTCTGTCTCTCTCTCTCTCTCTCTCTCTCTCTCTCTCTCTCTCTCTCTCTCTCTCTCTCTCTCTCTCACACACACACACACACACACACATACACACACACACACACACACACACACACACATCCTTTCTCTCTCTGAGGGATGTCTGGACACCAACCCATCTCAGCTCAAGGAGGCTTTGAAAGTAAAGCATCTTCCTTCCTGTCAAACGCTATTTGTGACTGATAAAAACCATCGCTCCAAGATTGTAAACTTTCCCTGAAGAATGTCAAAGCGAGTCCCATTTTCTGTCCACACCTCTGACCTCCCGATACCATTTAATAAGATCTGCTTGGTTCTTCACTTAGAAAAAGATTCAGGCATGTCCCCTTAAACAACAAACTACACACACACACACACACACACACACACACACACACACACACACATATTCACACAAGTAAATGTTGAGAGCAAAGGATTAAACATTAAACTTTTCCATTCTATTCCAATATTTTAAAGCACATGACTGTGATAAGACCCAAGCGTGAAAGTATCAGCTCAGATGGCCTCTGACCCTGGGCGACAGTCTATTTCAGGCAGTTATGGATAGATAACATTACAGACACTGGTAATTAAAACAACACTAATTTTGTCTCCGTGGCCATGCTCTGTGGTGAGGGACCATCCATCACGGCCTGTATACATCACACAGGAGAAGACATTTGTCTGCAGATATCATGCCTGGCCAGTGATTTTACAGACCCACCCCCACCCTGGGTACCTGGATGAGGGGGCACTTCGAAAGAGGGACTCTTGGAATCTCTACATTGTTGCTCTGATTAATAAGGCTTTTGTTTTGCAAGCTTAGTCAAAACATACCGCAGTGTTTCCAATACATAGAGTCGTGGGATGGGGAAGAAAACAGTGTCGATTTCTTCCCTTTTAGACAGACAAAACAACAAAGACACTTTGGTTCTGACTCAGAAAAGAAGGGGAGAAAAGTCCTGCATGGGAATCCTCATTCTGACTGTAAAGCAGACTGACTGAATAGAAAGGGCAGTGTTAAAACAGACATCATGCGGCTTCTCCTTTAAGAACGCACGTTATGTTGGACTGTGCAAGTGGCTGGCTCTTTTGCGTGCATCCATTTGTTCGATTTATGGGCATTTGATTCCACTCCACCTTTTATTGTAAGACCTACAGTTACCTTAAGAGTGATGGCGAGTCAGATGGCTCTGTGTTTGGTTAATGAAAAAAGAAAACACAGAGAGCTGGTTCCCAGGCCCTTGCAGGAAATTAGGGGTGCCTGAGATGCAAGCTACCTGGCTTACTTCAGTTGTAACAAAGTAAAAGGAAATTGTAATGGTGTGTTTCAAGGGATCTTTAACAACTGACATAAACAAGAAAAGAAGCGGACAGAGCATTTAACTTCAAACTCTGCTGAGGAGAGCCGAACTGTGGGCTTCCTACTTGCTACTGTGTGGCCATCTCTATTTCTCAGTGGAAAGGCGGCCACCTGAGACCCTCCAGGCACCCCCAGCTGCATTTTTTTTTTTTATCAAATGTCTAAGAGGTGGGAGCTGGTAACTCCTTCCCTCAGCTCGTCGGTGATCACAGCTCTTCTCAGCAGACACACACGAGTGGAGTCTCAGCTATTAGCTGGAGCAGCCCCTAATTGCTCTCTCAGGGAAAGTACCGTGCGCACAGGTATGACACAGATATAGCTTCAACTATATGCAGGCAAGAGCGCTACATCAAAGCTATTTGCAAAGTGGCATAACTAGTTATTAAAAGTACATTTTTATTATAGTGCCTGGAATTTGCATTCTTCCAGAAGCCAGCTGTATGTTGCTTCTCTCCCTCTCTCTTCCTTTTCAAATGCAAGCATGGACTGTTAGGATAACAGAGCATCCCTGACATTTGCAAAGAGATCACACCTAAATATTTTCCCTAGCCAGTTTAATAATTCTGAGTATATCTCTCGCTGCAAGTAGCCTCAATCTGTCGTATGAGTTAATACTAGCTTGTCTATTCTGCTGAATGCTGTGAGGAAAACTGACTCAGACAACCTGAGTTTCTCTGGTCCTGACTGCGATTCTGCTCCTTATTCCGCTGAAACAAACGAGAAAGGCAAACTTTTGGCAGACTACAAAGGTTAGCTCTATTCGTCTTGAAGAGACGAATGAGAAGTGTTGTCTGTCTTTACATCTTAAAGATTTAGAAGCACCTGTTAGCACTCTCAGGTGAGGGGAAGCAGGAATGTCAACAGCGGTCTGAGATGCGAGTGCACCGGGCTCCGTTGCCTCCATCTGTTGGATCCTTATATTAACCAGCTTGATGTCTGGATGCCGTCTTTCCTGAGTCCTTTAAGTGGCAGGAGATGAGGTCCTGTGTACACTGAGTACTGACTTAGTGGCAGGAACAAAACTGCCACCATCTCAGGGACAGCCTGAAATACGTGCCCCTCCAGACGCCAGCCCCAGCCCCTTGCCCCACCCCGGGCTTTCCAAAGACTGTCTGAAGCTAATGAAAAGTAAACCCAGGGGACCAGAAGCTCGGGATTTTAAAGCGCCCGCTGTTAAGTTGAGAGCCCCTTCCATCCACTTTTCTCCGAATTGCTCCGGACTGCACAGGCGGACAGAGGAAGGAAGGGCCGAGAAAGTTTGAGGCCTGAAGACCGCCGAAGGAATCAAGAGGGTTTCCCTGCCCCGGGGACCCATGGCACCCGCTCCCATCACAATCTTTTCAACTTTCTGTAACTCATCATCTGCATGAATTCACTTTTTGCCTTAAGAGGTTGTTGTAGCGCATGTTAAAACACACAGAGCGATTTTATCTCCATAACATCGCGAAAGAAATATTATGTTAGTATAAAGTTGTTGCGGGGGGGGGGGAGGAAAAAGAAAGAAAAAGTCGTCTCTACAGCCTGCTGGCGGCAAAGCATTGCTCAAAAGCGCCACCCAAAGGCGGGAGAATATAAATGCAAGCCGCGATCCGCGGGATGGCTTGCTTTCTCTTTTTTTCTATTCTTTTTTTTTCTTTTTAATTCCAGAATGTAAAAAATGACAGCGCCACGCAACTTGACGGAGGCTTTTGATTGAATTGACTGATTGCCCCAGCTGCACCTGCGGAAAATTGATGACAATGCTGTCCAAACCATTCATTAGGGTTTGGAACTTTGCGCCGACGAACGCCGGATTCATATATTTGCTAGACATGTGTTGCGGATAATATGACGAAACACTGTTTTCAAATGAACATTTCCTTGACCTAATTTTATCGAAATCATGCAAAGCTCGTTCGTGCCTGAACTCGGTCAAAGCAGCTGCAACTGGGCTTCTCTCTCTCTCTCTCTCTCTCTCTCTCTCTCTCTCTCTCTCTCTCTCTCTCTCTTCCTCTTCCTCTTCCTCCCTCTTTCCTCTCTCCCTTTTTTGTCCTTTCAATACATTTAAGTTGAATATTTTCTTTGAATATTTCTCTGCCTTAAAATATTTGTTATGAAAACGCTTTTATTATTATTATTATTTTGGCATTCCAAGTGTTACTCTCCACCAAATAAAGGAAAAGTATTTGAGGTTGGTTTTTTTTTTTTTTCCAAGCCCCAAATTTGCTAAATTGTACACAAGTGGAAAATAGATTTTTTTTTAAGGGGAGAAAAAAAAACTAATAATAACATCCTCCTCTTAGCCATCTTGGGAGGAATGATTTCAGCACCAACTGGCCCAGCTTTCCTTTCTCAGAGAATTAGACTGCCTGCAGGCTTTGAAGGGAAATGAAATCCCTTTAAAATATTGACTCTTCTGGTCAGAACGGTGTGAACGCTATCTACCCACCTTTTATGTAAGAGCCTGGATTCGCTCTTGATTTTAATGTATCAAAGCACAATCAATATTGAATGAAGCCTTTGCTGCATGTCCAGAAATAAGGTGGCTGGGTGCAGAAAGGTGGCAGGGACAGAGAGAAAACTCAGCTTTTATACCTGGCTTGGCTTGCTACACCCCGGAGGAGGCTGTGTTTGAATCTATCTTTCGGGCAGGCAGCCTGCTGGAGGTGTGAATTGTCAGGAAGGAGTTATGCTTTTTAAAAAAAAGAGAACCTGGTCTTTAAGAACCAAAAAATGCTGTACAAATAGATATTACTTCTCCAAAAAGGGCTCTATGCCTAGAACTCGCCCCCCCCCAAAAAAACCCACAAAATGAATATTTATTAACGTAAGAACCTGGCGCAGGTCTGTCCACAGATCCCTCTCTGCCAAAGCGTTTCTAGCTCTCTTCCCTGGCATTTAAGAAGAAATCTATTTTTATACGTCCTCGTGCATTTGGGTTTTCTACAGTAAGGTAATGTCTGATGAAGCATCTTGGATTGTTCCCCCCTCCTCGCTTTATTCCGAAATGAACCCTGCCAATTCTTCAGGCGCTTGCATTCACCCCGAATCTGGATGGAGAGAAACCGCAGGTGTGAGCACAGGATAGCCAGCGTGGCATTCGCCAAGCCTTCTCCTGCTGCTTTCTGGGTTCTGTGGGGCAGGAAAATAGACTCAACCAGGCTCTTTACGGATACTGTAGCCAGCCATACAAGACAGAAGATGACCAAGTGTATACATGAAAACGCTTCGGTGCAGAACCAACTGGGGCCGATTCTCTCCTTGTCATGCTTTGTTTTCTAGTGAGAAAAAAATGGGCGAACCCAGTAAGTGTTTGGAGCTCAGAGCAGTAAGAGAACATTCTGGCATTTCTGTAAATGACCTAACTCTGTGGCATGCCTGAGAAAAACTCAAACCCCACCCACCCCCTAGCCTTTTAGAAGGCAGTGTTTGCTTTTAAATTGGGGGCAACGTGATGGAAAGGAGGCCCTGGTTTGAATGATAGCCTTTGTTCTTATTTGTTTATTATAGTACTGGGCATGGGACCCAGAGCCTTGTGTGTGCTGGCTAAGCGCTCTATCTCTGGGCTAGTCTGCAGCCTTAAAGTGAGTTCCTGGTTTGTTTTAGATGGCTTATAAAAGCACTGATGTGAAAAAATCCACAGATACAGTGACAAGTAGCCCCTCCTTCAGAGATGTTATACCTCTGGCAGGGTATCTGTGTAAGTGAGCAAGGGGGGGGGGGATGCTTAAGACATAAACACAAATACATTTCTGTTAATATGGGACAAGAAAATCCAGGTGTTCTAAATGACACCGGTAGCTTAGGGATCAGCACGTGGGCACAGATAGAAAACAAATGTATCTAAGAGGAGCAGAGGTTATACACAGTAGAGGTCTGGACAAACACGAGCCTCTCATGGCGTGCCTGGTCTGTTATGCCTGACTCTTCCTGCTTTAGGCCCAACTTCTAGGTGCTCTGATGGGATTCAAGAAATTACAGAGAGAGTGGCCCAAACACCCCATCTCCAACTGGCCTGCCATGTGCATCCCCAGCCTAGCCTGTGGAATCACTTAAAGCCATAGTTCTTAACAGAGATGGACCCTCTACTAAGACTCTAATGCCTTACAGGAAGCCTTAGTCTGAACAATAAAAGGGACCTCTTTCACTAAAAATCCCTGCACATTCGTTATTTCCTTTTTCTGATTCCACATTTTCAGCTCTATACTAGGAACATCATGAAAGATCTTATGCTTCACCCAACTCAAATTTCTCATTCAAAGAATTTTTTCATTCCCTGGTCCTGTTCATCCCCACAGGTCATCAGTCCGACCTTCAAACCCTCTCCTTTTGTGGTCTGAATGGAGATACTTTTGTGAATTCTGCTATAAGACACCCTTTGTCCCTGCCAGGGTCTCAAACGTTCAATTAGTATTTATTTCCCCTTGAACACAATGAACAAATGTTGGAACTCTGTAATATATGGATTCCCAGCAACAAACACTCAGGCCAACTTGAGTCAGATGCTTTTTTTCTGAAGCCACTAACATCGCAGGAACTGGTGGGCTGTGTATGCAATTCAACCCCTCGCTGAGAACAGAAGCCCAGGCACACCTGCCTTGTGCTCAGGCAGTGCTGCTTCAAGGGGACTGAGGAAGTGTCGTGTGTGCACCCCATCTCACACACATGATGCACAGTGGCCTTACAGAGCCGACTCTGTCACACATGAGGAAATGGACCTGAGGTGCAAGGTAAGGCTGGAATCCAGGCTTCCTGCATTCATTTGTTGTATCTTCTGGCTTCTTCCCTAGCTACCCAATAGGTATATTTTGACAGCTGTGATGTTCACAGCCTCCCACCCCATATATGTGAGAAGGACCAAACCACTTTTCCATCAGTGTATCAGAGCGTTTAGTCAGCACCAGTGACTGGGTACAAAGGTAAAAATTATACTGGAAGGAAGAGCAAACAGGACCTTTGAGCTGGGTGCCAGCATTGCGCAGAGCTAAGTACATTTTTAGACTCTTTAACAGAGGTACCTGCCCAGCCTCTCTTGGCCTAGGGCTCTAGATTACTTCCTTCTGTTAAAAATGCATACTCACATGATGGGCATGCTCACAAATACAGATGCACACTTCTCCCACAATTGGGAGAGAAAGCAAGGAGAACTATGGGCTGTTAGCAGAACACCATCAATGGGGTGCTTACCCAGCATGCACAGGGCCTAAGACTCAACTGTCAACATAGCTTAAATCTGGTGTGGTAGCACACACCTGTAATCCCAGCACTAAAGAGGTGGAGGCTGAAGGATCAGAAGTCCAAGGTCATCCTCAGCTCAGCTATCTTCAAGAGCTATAGGAACATGCTTCTAGCTGCAGCCGGGGTGTGGCTCTATTTTTTTATGCCTGTTACATATACTGGTCCCTCTAGCAGGCTGCAAGGACATTGTTCTTAGGGGCCCAGTGATCTCCTAGACGAATGAACAAAGCCCTGTGGGAAATACAAAATCTCCCACCTCCAAGCCATGTGGCTGACATCCATACCCCAGTTGTTGCTTGTAACTAACTATAGATCCTGTCATAATGGTGGGTGTCTAGGCTGTCCAAAGCCAGTACCAAACCACACCAGGAAACAGGAAGCTGACCCCAGTGTTATGTCAACACCAACACCTCAGGAGGTGTAGTCAGATGTCTACCAGGACCAGGCCAGTAGTCCAAGTCTGAGATGCATCACAAAGGACTCTTCTGTTGTATGGGGATCCAGTATTCTTGGCACTGGTAACCATCCATGCCAGAGATGCAGATAATGACAAGGATGTTCCAGATATTAAACATTAGGACAATCTCACACTTTTTAAAAGTAATCTGAGAACTAAGTAAGTCACATCCATATATAAAAAGAACATTACAGATCTGAAAGTGTAACTCTATGATATAGTTCCAGTTTAGAATACACAAGGCCCTGAGGTCCATCCCCAGATATAAGCATAAATAAAATATATTCATAAATTTAGGTGCTGATGCTAAGATATTTTATATGGGTAAACTGTCCCCCTCAGAAATCCACTATAAGCACATAAGCCTTTCACCACATAAGAAAAATTTTGGTTTTCTTCTTTATTCCAAGGTAGGTGCCACCTTTCTAAACAAGCATAGTCATTGAGACAGGGACAAGGTCGGTGAGGTCCCAAGCAGGGTGTGCTTGGGTGGCTTTTTGAATTAAGCTTGTCCATGAGCCAAAGGACTTGTCTGCAGCCCCAGGTTTGCCCAGTACACTTTGGCTTTCCCATTGGTAGTGACCCTCAGAGCAGGTGACTTTGGGTCCTTGCTTCTAGGCAGAGTTCCAGATACCAGTATTGTTCCCCAGGGAAGGTGGACTCACCCTGCTCTATATGAATATCCACTAGCCCATGGGACACGGGGCTTATGGGAGATTCACCTCAATGGAGCAATTCTGCTCATGGTTACTGTGGAAGGAGGTGAACATGAAGTTGCAATGTATGGCTGTCTGAGGTCCTGATTATGTTTTCTGTCACCGTCTGCTTTCATCTGACAGGCCTTTTCTCGGATCCATTTATATAAATACAAGGGCACTACAGCGTATACGATCCTTTTTATACCTAATATTGTTGCATTAACATGTGGAAATTAACTATCTAGAAACACTTATATAACTTATATGCACGTATAAATTCAGAATAATTACATACACTGTCCTTTGGTAGTATATTATGTGTTTGTATATATCATAATATTTAATAAATTTTAGTAAATAGATTGAAGTATATGCAAGTCCAAATGTCTTTAATATGCACAATATGGCATATATCAAATAGATATAATTATGAATATATTTAAATATTTGTGCTAAGGTATATATTGCTCTTTCCTATAATATGCATTTATTTTTATTTATAAATGGATATTAAATAAATACAAAGACAGGCATATTTAAATATGTATGATTGTCATATGCATTTACATATTCTATACTCATTTACATAGAAATATTAAATAGATATATATTTAAGTATGCTTATTGTTCCTTTATATATTACATGCTTATATATAGAAAAATGAAGATATATATTTAATATAGAAAGAAATATTAAATAGATATATTTAAACATATACACTTAAGTATGTGCATTTCTTATGAATTATATGCTCATATTTATGTAGAGCTATTAAAAATATATAAATATGCTTAAATATGTTTAAGTATGTATATTGTTCTTTTTATGTTATAAATTCACGTGTATATAAATATTCTATAGTTATAAATATATTTATGTGTGCTATCCTCTTTATATATTTTATATTTATTTGTATCTGTACATGGATATTAAATATACATAAATAAATATATATTTAAGTACATATATTGTATCTATTAATATATTTATGTTTTATAGATAGATATCAAATGAAAGTAATATGTTAACTACATATTAAAATGTACTTACGTGCAACATTAGTCTTTTTATGTTATATATTTGTTTATACTGGTACATAAATATTAACTAGATATAAGTAGAATTGAGTGATGTATTTATATTTCATACAGTATATATATTTTTGGGTCCTTTCTGTTTCCTCTTACCATCTGCAGACTGAGCTTGATGCAACAGTTAAAATATCGCATTTCTCCAAATAGCCTTTCATCTATTGAAATGAGATCGCTGAGGCCCAGCGGGAATCGATTTGCCCCGGAGCCCCCCATTCAGTGCCCTCTAGTTTCAATAAGGAAAGCCGGGGCCTGCAGACATCCCCCCTCAGGGGCCTCCAGGAAAGCCCTTCACAAAAGCAGGGCTCCACACAGCACCAGTTCTTCATATTTTCGGTCTACCTCTGTTTGTGTGCGCATCCCATCCACCAGGGCACGGCAGCGCCTATCTGCAGACCCTGTTTAAAGATGCAGAGGTCCACCCCATGTCATTAAAACAAACGAGTAGGCCCTTCTGGTCATCTAGGTGAACGTGTTTTGTCGGGGTTTTCTTTTTCAAGTTGTCATTGCTATATATAAGTGTAACGTATAAGCAATAACCGTAGAAAGATACTGTACCCTTGTGTGTGGATAATTAAAATAGGAACATCTCTGGACTAAATTAAAATGTGTAAAAACCAAATCCTTATAGCAGCCATGAAATTACAGACACTACAAGTGAATCACCAGGCCAGGGACCAGGCTTTTCTCTCATTACTTCATGAAGCTCTTCCATGATCACAGTTTTCCATTTTCACAAATCTGCAAGGTCCTTTTTATGTCACTAAATATTTCAGCTCACTTCTACGGCCCTCCTCGCACCAAAGCTTGCTGGTAACAGCATGCAAATGGTCTCCAGTCATCGAGAGAAACAACCTCATTAGTGCCCTTTGATAACACTGACCACTACAAATTGGGGTCTAAAAATCTGAAGGAGATAGAAGGAGATATTTATTTATTTATTTATGAACGTTAAGAATGAATTCCTGCTGTGAGGTAGTTGGTGGCTTCTATATATGACAGGGAAGCTGCGCCCATGAAATCTAAGCAATAGGCACCCTAAATGATAGCACCCACTGATGGACCACCATGGAGAGGGAGATCCCAAAAGGCCCCTCCCTGGATAAAGAATTCTAGGCAGTTAATAGCTGCTGTGAGGGAGAGTTGGTCTTCTCCAGAAAAGAGCCCCTGATAGGTCACCCCAAACAGTCAGCTCTAAATACATCCATAGATGAGCAAAACTAAATGAAACTCAGCCAGTTTCACACATACACATACACACACACACACACACACACACACACACACACACACACACACGCATGCACGCACGCACGCATGCACACACACTTAACACACATATGCACACACATGCATGCACATATAAACGCGCATACACACATATACACGCACACATACACATGCTCACACACACATACACACACATGCACACACACATACAAGCACACTAGATAGATGATAGATAGATAGATAGATAGATAGATAGATAGATAGATAGATAGATGATAGATAGATAGATACACACACACAGATAGAGATAGTAATTAAAGAATCAAAGACCTTGAATTTGGGGAAAAGTTGGGGGTGAGAGGATGAGAGGAAATGATATAGTACTCACATACAAAATTCTCAAAAACTAAAATAAAAAGAAGAAAAATATATTTTTCCACTTTCATAAAGTCAAAGCCCACAGGTTATAATCTGTGAATTCAGAAGGCCTAAATACCTGAGGACCCACTCCCGGAATTTTGCCTTCACCCGTGACCCACACAATCTGTGTGATTCCCCTCTGAGGACAGCTCCGATGTGCCCTTCTCTCCTCTAGACTCCGAGCATAAGAGGTGTTATTACCCATAACTTTTTATTTAAAGGAATTGTGCAGCTGGGAAAATGAATGAATTTAATTATCAATGCAGTGTGAAAAAAATCATTAGAGCAGGGGCCTGGAACGCCACATATTAAAAATAAACAAAGGCTATTAAAAAAATCAGTTCCCCAAAAGGGTGTCAGTTTTTCTTCAATTCTTAAAATGTAAATACCAAAAAGAAAGCCGTATGTAAACACCCACAGTTACAGAGAGAATTATTCTTTAAGAAAATGTTAAATGATTCGCTGGATCATTTAACTTTAAATCTATACTTTATGTGGCAGTATGGGAAGGTCATTTGATAGCCATGCATCGAAAAATGAGGATTCCATAATGTGGTCTCCAAGTTTCACCTTCACATGACAAAATTTTCATTATAAAAATTTTATGTAATGGGGAGCATGTAGAACTTCTTCCTCGATTGTTCAAGATGACACTTCCCGTAATCCAAGAGACAGCTTGGTCGTTGACTTTCAAAACAGAGTCAGATTCTGTTTGGGGGACCTAAAAATGTGAATCATAAATGCTGTATGAATGGTCCCGAGACAGCTTAATTAAAGCTCAGAACTAGCTGGAAGTTTGGAGACACACAATGAGCAAAGGTGACTTTGCAAGGCCTTCCTGGGCCAGGTGAGGTGGCACGGGCTTATCATTGCGGCATTTGGGATACAGCAGGGTGCTGAACTTGAGAAAAGCCTGGGCTATGCAGGAGGGTGATGTGACATGAATAAATAGGAAAGGCAGAAAGAAGCCATGGGAGGCTCTTGGTAGGTGTCAGAATTGAGATGCATGTTTTCTGGACTACATGGCAAGACTAAACTCACTAATTGAAGGTTAGAAATTTTCTATTGGAACCAAATCAAACTGGTAGCTGGGATATCCCATTAGGCCTATGTTCAAGCTCCAGCATGGAGGACTCCAGGCAAGATAGATACGGCTAGCTGTCTGGCACCAAGAGGAGCCATGGGTGGCAAGACAGTGTGGCTCAGTAGGGTCTCTCTCCAGAAAATCAGGAACAGGAGGCAACTCCCACAGGAACCAAATCTTGGAGGTGCAGGCGTTTGCTCTGGGATGGCAAGAACAGGGTGTGTGACTGCAGTCCCAAAGTCTAGGATTGCTGAAATGATGCAAACGTGTTGGTGAGCACGCTGTTCCACACAAAATTTTCTTTCTGTAGCGTGAGGAATCTCTCCTACAGCTAGAGGGAGAATGGACCAGGAGATGGAGAGTATTCTCAGCTACATTCTACCCCAGGCCCACATCTCATCCCTGTGAGCCAGAGCTGTTGGGAGCTAGAAAGATGATATACAGGCTAAGCACCTTGTCAGAAGATGTCACACAGCTGTGCTTGCTTTAACCAAAAGCTTTGGCTTATATTTGATTCAAGTTTCTGCTTCCCTTTTGGCTTCCCTCTAGTAGGGAAGGTTCCAAGAGAGAATCTAATGGTACTTAGCTGGTTTTCCCAGTCTCTTTGCACTTGAGTCCCTTCATGGACCAGTCTCCAATGGACACCATCGGAGTTGCAAAGAGCATCCACTGATGCCTTCTCTGAGTGTCAGTCTCTCCATCAGTGGATATTGGACATTACACTTGGCAGTGTGTGGGGCCCTGGCTCCCACAAAATATTCCATCACAACTCTGAGCACCCTTTGAATATCGCAGCTTTGGGTTTTCCCCCCTTGGGTGGGGATAATGTCCCTAAGACAGTGCATGTCCTCTCCGCCCCCCCCCCCCCAGCTGAGGACATTACTGCAGTTACCAGGTCAGGATCAACACTGTCCCACCTCCCAGTAAGACTCTCATTTCAGACCTTACCCCTTTCTGCCCCCTTCCTTTACAATAAACAGTTCCCCAGTCATTCCCCTGGGGAGACCTAGGGAGGCCTGCTTTTCTCAAGGTCATGTCCGAGCCATTGCAAAGGAATGAAGGAGGAGGTACCCAGAGGGGGAAAAAAGAACCCGAGATCCCAATGGCATTGGGTGATTCCCTAAGCAGGTGAGAGGTGATGGACAGAATGGGGTCACCTACCCTCCCCCCACCGCCCCGCAGAATAAATGAGTCTAAGCTATTGTTTCAAAATATGCATTCTCTGTATTTAAAACATATATATGTGGAGGAGGAGCGCAGGGGGGGGGCACTCTAGCTAGATAAATTCAGAGAGATCTGAATAGATTACCGCAGTTAAGTTTAGTACATAAAGAATCCAGGCCGGCTCCGCTGTGCATTTCAATGAAGCCCATTTCAGGGAAGACTCTGGCTGGGTGGTTGCAGCTCCATCAGAGCAATAGATGCCCTAATAAGTAGGAAGGAGGTATCCATGGCTCCCTGCCCAGGGATTGTCCTCATGGGATTGGGCTCAGCCTCCAAGGAGAAGCAAGGCGAACTCAAGAAGAGAGAAGCCTGGCAGCTGGCAGGAGAGGCAGAACACCTTCAAGGAAGGGCTGGCTATGTAGGTCATCACCAGGCCTGAGCTAGCCAAGGTGTCCCTCCTGGTGCAGTCAAGGTGTGTCCTCGGCATCTTCCAAGCTTTCCCAAAGGGATCTGGAGTGAACATGGGATCTGAGGATCAGAGGGTAGTCTCTCACCTCAGTCTTCCAGCTCTCCCTGCTCTACTTCTGGGACTCTGTCCTTGCCCAGTAAAAAAAAAAAAAAAAAAAAAAAAAAAAATACCAATAATGCCAATAGAAGGACTCTGGGTCTTTGGTCATTCCTTCCTGGGCCCTTTAAAGGAAGGACTTTAAGAAGAGAGGGAAGGGATAAGAAAGAGGCAAGAAAGAGGTGCTGGAGCCACCAGAGTCCACTAATAGAGAGATGAGACATAGCTCTTTCTCCAACATGTCTGGGGCCCAAATGGTTGTGTTTGTAAGAACTAGAAGAGAAAAGAGAGACTGGATGCGTTGAAGAAACATCCTCAGAGCCAACACCCAGGTTGTGAGGACAAGGAGACACAGACACATCTCAGAAAGAATGAAAAATGGTAACCATCTGTGGGTATGGATCCAGAGAACCTGACTCTGTGCACAGCTATTTAACACTTAGAGATCTGGTGCATTGGGGAGCTACAGAGTTCCCAGCCAGTGCCAAGAGCAAGGGTCTCTCCTGTCAGGAGAGCACAGAGATTCTCCCAGGTGAGCATAGGAGATGCCATGGTCTGGCCAACGGGACATGGAAGATACCCAGGTTCTTTGTAAAGGGCATTGAAAAGACCTGGGATCAATCTCACAAAGAAATCAAAACAGCTAAACTCATAGAATCAGCCTCAATCTCTGCTCTCTGGATGGAGTTTGCTCCTGGACTTCTGTGAATAGTTAGCTGAAAAGCTGTCAGAGTGGACATCTGTTGTTTTTTGCCTGCCCAGCCGCTTTCTTCCTTTTGCTGGAAATAGCATCCTGATTTTCCTTGAAGAATCGCCCCTCCCCCATGCATCCATTCGGTCTCTAGGAGGGGTAGAACCCACCCCCAGCTCTAAGGATAGGCAAGTGACCCTACCCAGGACAACAACGAGGACATCACATCCCACACACTGGCTCAGGGGGTGGGGATAGGACCTAAATCAAGAACAGCCTCACTCAATCACAGGTCTTTGTATAAAAAGAATTTTTCCCCCTGGTGTTCCTGAGAGGAAACATGTAATACTCGAGGCTGCCGGAAGCCATCTTGCTGGCAGCCATCTTGCCATCACAATGAATGCAATGATGCTGCCTGATTAAGGAGCCCAGGCAGAAGACACACCCTGAGCCCTAGATCCAGCCCTTCCTGAACCTCTACCCACCAAGACTTACAGTTTTAGACAACAATGCTACTACCTGGTTTGGCAGGCCTGTGTGATGTGATCTTCTAAGGTAGTAAGCTTGACAATAGATTGTCACAGACAGGTGGGTACATTTGCACTGGTGCAATAAAATACATGAGGATAAATTATTTTTATACTAGGCCTGGGAAGTTCAAGATTAAAGTGTCAAGAGATCTGGGTGGTGAGGGCTGCCTGCTCTGTACTTCCCAAAGCCTTTCTGGTTGTTGTGCTTTCTGGGACCAAAGGACAGCATCTCCACATGGTGGGAGGCAGAAAAGCAGCTGAACCCATTACCATTAAGCATTTGTCATAAAAGCCTTAAACTATTTGTAAGTGAGGTGCTTGTAGCTTAATCACCCTCTTAATAGTCTCACAATCATCTCATTGATTATCATATTTTATTGAGAAGGGACCCACTCAAACCAGTAGGACCTGTGATGTCCCAGGATCCCCAGGTACCTAGCAAGTTCCTTGAGTCTCCAAGTTAAAGGGTCTGCTGTCTCTGTTGCATTTGGGGATGGCTGCAATGATTTCTCCTGGGAAGACAGAAGACTGTGCAATCTTCACAGCTTACAATTTACATCAGGGGCTGGAACGCTTGGTTTGGTTTCTTCTTCTTCTTCCTTCTTCTTCTTCCTCCTCCTCCTCCTCCTCTGCTACCTTAGTTACTGATTATTTCCAGACCTACCAGATACACAAACTCATTTTTAAAATGCGATCATACCCATCTATAGATAGTAAAGAACAGTTAGCTGAGGTTCCTGGAATGTATTACTGTCACACAGGCAGAGGTGGAAAGCATTACAAAATGCACACCACTGCAGGGAAATACTATTTAGTCGGTAAGTCAAGCCTGGGGCAGAGGCTGGTGAATAATCACCTTATTTTGAATAATCAACCAAGAAAGTAATAGCACTTAGAAAACTTAGAATCTATTCTTGTCTTTGAAAGCCTGGTGTGTGTGCGTGTGTGTGTGTGTGTGTGTGTGTGTGTGTGTGTGTGTGTGTGTGTGTGCGCGTGTCTCAAATACACAAGGTCACCACCTCTTGCAGAGAGCCCAGGCCACTGTCTCCAGCCAGCCAGGTGCAACCAGTTAGAGACTGCACAGGCCAACTTCCTTGACTCCAACGTCTCATCAGGCCATGACCTTAAGACCTCCATCTCTCTGTACCCTGCCTCCACAGAAGGCAGACAGTGTGCAGCTGTGCCTGCAGTCTCTGCCCTGATTCTAACATCACATAGGTCATAAAACTAGACTGCTCACCACCAATAGCTATAAGACGCCTGGAAGAAAAGAACTTCTAGTCAGTCTATCCCGGGGAAGTCCAGAAAAGTCTTTGACCAACTTCACTGTGACTTAAGGGGATTGGCAGATGGCTCAGTTGCTAAAGTGTTTGCTGTGCAAGTGTGAAGACCTGAGTTCAGATCCCCCAACACCCACATTAAAAAAAAAAAAAAAACAAACAAACCAGACATTCTCAGTGCTGGGAATATGGAGACAGGACAACACCTGAAACTCACTGGCCAGCCAGTTTAGCCTAATCATCGAGCCCTGAGTTCAGGGAGAAACTCTGCCTTAATACACATGGTAGAGTAATATAGGGTATAGCTCTCTGACACACATGCATACCTGCACACACATGTATATTCACCATCAGGTGAAGGACTTCACCTATGTAGCTACATGCATACACATATTTACACACAGGTGCAGGATTTCACACATGTACACACACGCGCGCGCACACACACACACACACACACACACACACACACACACACACAAAGGTCTAGGACTCATGACATACTGCTAATTCAGAGGCCTGCCCTGATATAGGACTATCTAAAAGAAATGCCTCAGAGCCCCTTCACAGCTGGTAGGGACCTGTGCTGAAGGCAGCTATTCCCTTTGGGGTATGAAAGGGTCTGCCATGTGTGGTCCTCACCTTTAACTCTTTCGGGGCATGGATGTTGTAATGACTCACACACTGAAATGTGGTCCGCCAGCTCTAAAGTGGGAGGTTCTGCCAATTTTAGGAGGGTGGGACCTAGGTTGAAGAAATCACTAGGAGTAGGTCTGTAGGGATATATTACTCCTGGCTTCTTCTAATTTTTCATCTATTTCCTGTCAGCCATGAAGATCCACCTACACCCAGAGACAGGAGGTCACGTGACTATATGGTGAGCCTCCAAAGCTGTGAGTCAAATCCAATCTTTCCTCCTTTAAAGCTGTTCCTGGTATATATTTTGGTTACAGTGATACAAAATGGGTATGTTATGAACGTACTAGGTACCATCCGCATTCTTCTGCCTGGGTAGCCCAGACCTTTATATCAGGCACATGGCTGGGAACCTCTCTTATGTCTCAGATTCCTGAGACAAGAAACCTCAAACCTAATCCCAGACTGATCACCTGCCAGACTAAGCCCCAAGTTGCCATTCATAGTGGACAATGGCCCTGAACTAAATAAAGCCTGCCCATCTGAAGGCCAGAATTTCAGCCTCTAAGGTAAGTTTTTAAGCTTTCCTTCCGGATAACACTGACCTAATCTTTGCTTGGAGACTGCTATTTACATTAAAATTGGTCACATAATGAAAAAAAAAAAAAAAACATAGTTCATTAATATGCTAAGAAGTGCTAATTTGAACATTGCCAAAAAGCAATTGCAAATTCCATCTTGCAACCCGCAAATTTGATGCAGTGCAAATGAGGGCTGATGGCCCTGTCTACAGACACTCAGATTCGATGTTCTCCAGCTCCCACCTTTAGAGACAAAGGTGGGAGGACCCTTGTGGCTGACTTTGCTCTTCTGGGAGGAAACTGTAAGAGTCTGGAGTGACCCAGATGCAGCCTATGTGTGCTGTTAAAAGGAAGGGCTCAGAAGACAAGCTCACACTGGGATGCTGAAAGAATTCCAGATGTTTTATAAAATGGAACTGGGCAAGAATCATACCTGCACCTAGGCCCACTGGCCTCAGCCATTTTCTCAACCTTGACTCTGATGGTGACCCTAGTGACTGAAGGTGCAGCCTGTGATGTCCCCTCAGCAGGAGATGCCGCCTGTGGCAGTCAAAGACATTTTAGCAAGACTTTGCCTTCCCAGGGGTGCACTTGAGGCAGCTCAGTGGGTGGGAATTAAAGTTTAAGGACCAACCTTGCCTGGATGAGCTGACCCATCCACTATCATACCTACACAGGAAGTGCAGTGTTCAAGGTACACATGAGACAGGAAGTCAGGACGGGGGCAGAGTGGCTTTGAAAGTTCCTAAAGACAGCATGGCATGGGAAACCATGCTTCCTTCTCTAGGAAAATGACATACTGGCTGCCACTCTAGGGACAGGATGTCATCTTCTCAGAGCACTCTGAGTCTCAGCCTGGCTTCCAGTCTCAAGAGCACATGACACACAGGGGAGTCCAAGGATGCATCCTGGCCCCACACTAGCCCTCCAAAGAGTCTTTGTAGCTTCACCCATTTCTTCTTGAAAATAACAAAGGCCAGAGCAGGCCAACTTCACACTTCCCTCCCAGATGCCACAGTGAACTGTTTATGCCCTTCAAGGTCTGCTTTGGCACTTAAAGGGTTCATTCTTTTTAATCCCTCAGGCTTCTCCTGTCCTCTGGAAAAGAGGGTTTCAGCAACTTTAACCTGGCTGTTTCGCCACAGCGGTTGTCACTCCAGAAGTCATTTCTTTTCTTTTCTTTTTTTTTTTCTTCCAGTTTTGTATGAAACAGAAACTTCCTCTAGGCAAGAAGTTTGTGTGGCACATGATAGATTTGGGGTAAGTTTCTGCAGAGCAGGTGAGCTGGCAGTTAACCTCTCTTCTAGCACATTTGATATTTCAACCGCTTAATAGATTTGAAAATATTAAACCTCACACAGACCTTATAACAACTGTTAGGTATAGGTTCTACCATTAACCCAGTTTGAAGATAAAGAAACTAGGGGACATGGAGGCAAAGTAAATACCCTGGAGTCACACCACTAGTAGGCGGATAAGGCCATGTATTAGTTCTCTCTTTTATAAAGAATTATTTATTCATTTTATTTTATGTGTGCAGATGTATGCTGTCTGTATGCATGTGAAACATGTGGTTGAAGATGCCCACTGAGACAAGAAAAGGGTATGTTGGAGTCCCTGAATTTAGTTGTAAGCTGTCCAATGTGGGTGCTAGAAACTGAACCCAAATATTCTGCAACATCCATCAGGAGGTGCGGAGGCTGGACAGATGGCTCAGTAGTTAAGAGCACGTTCTTATCTTGCAGAGCACCTGGATTCAGTTCCCAAAACCCACATGGAGGTACACAACTCTCTAATTCTAGTTGCAGGGGGCTCTTGTGCCTTCTTCTTACCTCCCTGGGCTCTGCACACAAGAGGTGTACACATGCACAAATGCACACCCATACACACAAAAAATAAAAGTAATTTGTAAAAGAGCAGCAAGTGTTCTTAACCTCTGAGCCATCTCTCCAGGCCTTATTAGTTACTTCTCTTGTGACTGAGACAAGATAGCCAACTGAAGGATAATGGCCTCACTTTGGCACATAGTTCCAGGAGCCCATCATAGCAGGAAGTCCTGTCAGGGGGGAGGAACTTGCAGCTATGCCTTCTCACAATTTGGAGGGCCAGGAAGCAGGGAACCAGGTAGGCTCTGGACATAAATGTCACCTAAAGACCTACTTCCAATGGCCTTCCTCTGCTATGTAGGTCCCATGTTCAAAAGACTCTATGACCTTCCAAAATGGCTCCACTAATTAAGTGGTGAGACTCCTCACCTGTGAGGGGCAGCTCATATTCAAACCATATCAGACCAGGAGAACTAACAATAGTCTGAGCCCTTGACCTCCACAGCTGATGTCTGATTGGGTCAGGTAGTCAACATATGTAAAAACTAAACTTGAACTCTTTTCCTGGTCCCAGGAATATATACTCCTCAGACCTCTCTTGTTGTACCTTTTCTGACACCTGGACCCAGGTAGGCGAGTCCCCTTAAGTTCTTCATTTACTGTTTGATTTTCTCTAAAATACTCAACTCAGTATGGAGAGCCCCCTTGGCAACCACTGGAGAATCTGGGGTTGGTTCGTTAATAGAACTGGCAGCTGCCCATCAGATAACATACTGACTCCAAGGAACTGAATGCTGCATCCAGTCACATTTGCTTAGAGACACACATCTCAAACCATCCCTTGGTTCCTTCCCCAATGAGAGGGCAGTACTAACTAGCCAGCACACTACACCTCACCATAGCTCTGCAGGCAGCTGAATGTGGACATCTGATGAAGGCCAACCCTGCATGGCTTAGTACTGATGGACCCAACAGAGATGACTTAAAATCCTTTGCAGTCTGCCAAGAACCTCTGAGAAATGAAGATTCAAAGAAAGAGAGACCTATCTCCTGAGGGAGGTCCCAGATGGAGCCCCAGAAGCAATCCACTTGTCCCTGAGACTCATGTTGCATGAGACTCTGTTATGATTATCATTGACTGTACTCTTCTAAATGATGCAAATAACAATGATGTAAAGCCACTGGAAGAAAATGGCAGAGAAATGGGGCCACCCAGGAGGCCAACCTGTGCATAGCCCTCAACCACAGAGACCTCTTCTCTCTCCCATGCTCCCTGGAGTATCTCCCAGGGTTCCCTGCCTGATTGCTGCTGTGATTTCTAGCTTCTTTTGGCTTGCCTCATACTATGTTCTCAGTTATGGGCCTTCCCTGTGGTATGTTTGATACCTTCAGCTTCAAATCCAGTTCAGGGTTCCCTTATAGATAGAAAAAATAATACAAGTATTACAACAACAAATGTGTTCCAATATGGGGCAGATACACCCACATAAGGCCTGGAAAAGCTTAAAAGACTTCTAGACACAGAAACAGAGCTAAAAAACAGCTTCCTACTTGTATCCCTCAAGTAGGCCATGGTACAGAGTGGCATGCAGGCTTGAGTTACAAAATGGTGGATTTTCTGCCAGCAGTCTGAGCTGCAACATATGTTCCCAGAGTCTCACTGAAGCCTTGATATAAGCATGAGCTGTTTATGATGGACTTAAGGTTTCTGCTCATAAGGACAAAAAGGGAACAGAGTCAAAGATGGCTTCTTAGTAGCAGCATTTTCTTGGGTCAGCTCTGTTTTCTGGTGGTGAGTAGAGATGTGGCTTTTTAAAGAGAGGCTTCCTGACTCAGCCTTAGTGGCAAAAACTCACTTAAGGCTGATTCCAGAGACCCTGCTGCCAAATATTTGAAGTTTATGAGCAGCAGGCAGTAATGTTTTACTTAGTGACAGTGTAGAAACCAAAATTCCCCCAAAAAGATGGTAAACATGGTTCCTGCCAGTACCTCTGCCAAATTACCATAACCATGCCTTTAATTCTAGCCACACCTTAGCAGATTAAAGGTGTGGTCAGAAACAGAAAAAGATAAGAGATAAACAGTAAAGACAGATTCAAAAAAAAAACCTCTAAATGGCTTACAGTATATTTAAAAATAAATGTAGGTTTGAGAGAAAAAATAAGAAGGAAAAAAGAGAGAAAGTTATTAGAATAGAGTAAAAATAATAATAAGCCACATAAAAATAGAAAATATACAGTCTGGATACTATATGTTATGTTGTATTTTAATTGTTTGACTGCTGAGGAAGGAACAAGATATGATAAGAGACGTTTAATTTTAGATGCTGCTGGATTAATTCAACCTGTATATTTTGTAAATGAGTTGACTTTAAAATTGAAGTCAAAAGATATGCTACTTTGGTGAAGAAGTTTTCCTTCTATTTCCACAGAAAATGAGAGGCTACGGATTTATTCTGAGTTAAAGAAAATAAGGTTTGATCAAGGAAGACCCCTGAAAACTCTCTGACGGGAAGAGATGGCCACATCGGCTTCAAGGCTTACATTAAAGGATTAAAATGATACAGTCTGCCAGTGCCCCCAATCAGCAGGAAGTAGTAATGGAAAGCTACGGCCAAATACACAAACTATTGTTCATAAATGTATGTTTTTATTATAAATGATTAATGGTCATAGTCAATCTCTTAGGGGAAAAGGGGAGGGTATATGACATAGAAATGATTTTTAAAAGATAGATTATTGAATCTACTTCTAAAAAGCAACTACTTTTTAAAATAGTTTACAATGATATGGATTTTAGGTTATTGATACAAATTTAAGGTTCATTTTGTTATACTATATGTATATTTCTATTCTTGTTTAAGGTATTATGCATATGTAATTTATTTACATTGTAATGTATAGTTAATAAATTCAGATTAATATTTAGTCATCTTTCATAATCAATTTATACTCATGTTAGGTATAATTTTAGGTATGCAAAGATATATTTCAATTAGATAGCACTACCCAAGTCAGTTCTGTAAATCAACATGAATATGGCCTTTCCCACACACTCTCCTTTAACTAAAAGCACCAGCTGACAGAAGCAGACCTCCTACCAGTCCTGATGAAAAGCCCAACCAGGAAAAAAAAAAATCAGTCTCTCACTATCCCTTCTCGAGTTTATAGCAAAATAAACCTGTCCTCACAGGCAAGATACCTCTTCATTTTTCTTTTTTCTCTTCTCACACATGAGATACGGTGTCTCTCAAGGTCCAAGATAGTAAAAGAAACCAGCAGTGTCAATTTTCTCCAACTTTTAGTTTATCAGACCTGTACAAAATCAGGAGTGCAAATAAATGACTCTACTTTTCTACCTTGGCCCTGTCCTGTAGGAAACTGTCATTTTGGAAAGATGGGCTTGTCCATTTCAACCACCCTGCAAGAACATGGAGTGTTAGGAGGACATGGAGTAGCCAGAGAGGCCATTTTACGCCAAAGTAAGAAGCCTAGCTCTCCTGTCCTCCTAGCGATTAAATAACACAGTAGGTTTCTGAGTTTATACATCAGTAACTTTGGTGGAAATGAGTGAATATCAGGTTGATATGAACAAAATGCCACCTTGGGAAGATGGCCTCAGGCAAGTATCCTTCTGTCCTAACAGTGCTTGGAAGAAGGATGGGGAGAGGCAGGCAGAGGTGAACTTCTACCCAACCTAGAGCACTGAAGCTCAAGCCTTCAAGAACTGGGGCTAACAGCAGTCTGGAGACTAGAGAATGACTTGTCCCCACTGTCACTAATCACTCCCTAAATTCTCCCAGGATGAAATCTCCATAAGTCAGGCACCCTGTGTCAGCTCCCAAGGTTAATTGCTAGACCTTGCTGAAGTTGCTCTGAATACCAGTTAAGAGCAGATAATTAGAATTCACTGCAACTTCATGAACACATAACCTAGGCCTCCTATTACAATGACGTTTTCAGCCCCATCAGACCAGAGGTCCAGGCCCACAGACCTGCGTTCCCAAACCACTTAGCCACCCACCACTGCTTAGACTCCCCCCCAAAAAATGACTCAGACACTTATATTAATTTCATGCTGTTGGCCTATGGCTCAGGCACATTGCTAGCTAGCTCCTTCATCTTAACTCAAC
The DNA here is from genome assembly GCA_033318265.1 of Phyllotis vaccarum. Taxonomy (NCBI): domain Eukaryota; kingdom Metazoa; phylum Chordata; class Mammalia; order Rodentia; family Cricetidae; genus Phyllotis; species Phyllotis vaccarum. Next base: position 23,660,695 of record JARWLC010000018.1, on the reverse strand, counting down.
CCATTTCCATTAATCTGTCTGCCACGTGGTCCATGGATCACCTGTATTCCTTATGTGTTTCTTCTTTGGGTGTCTGGCTCCATCTGTCTCTGACTCCACCCTGCTTCTCCTACCTATGCTGCCTCTGGCTATGGCGTTCACCAAGGGCCAAAACAGCTCCTTTATTTAAAGACTGATATTCACAGCATACAGAAAGACATTCCCACATCAGTCTCCTGTATCCTCAGTACGAGGGCAGTGGTTAAAATCTTGGTGGACAGAATCACCACACCTGATCCCTTCTTGAGGTGGGCTGGGCTGTCCTCTCTGACATGCAACAAGTCACAATCACAGACAGAAGAGAGAGATGTTGTGGGAAGATGTCCCCATTAAGCATTGTCCTGGAGGGGTACTTTGAGGTAAGATGGAGGGAAGAGGATTAAACTGCCCCATTTGTCATTCAAGTGTCCTTCCAGGACAGCATCCCACACCCACCCCAACCTGTGCACTTCCTGCATCACACAAAAGCAGGCTGGGATAAAGGTGGGTTCACTTGTTCATGAACCTCTCAGGACGCCAGGAAACAGCATGACTAGTCTTCACTCTCATAAATACACTCCAATTAAAAATACATTTTGTCCCATTGATTTTACCCCCACATAGACCATAACAAGTTCTATTCAGCTTTTGCGAATTATTTACATTATAGTCTCAGGGTGGGCAAGGAGACACACAGCCATCTTCCCATGCATCCCAATGTAATTAATATTCTTTTAACATTGATAGTTTCCTGTCAATAACCTAATGCAATAGTGGTTGCTGTCACAGTAATGGAAATAGTAAGAAAATCTGTGAATCACATGCCTGGTTTGATATCTGCTGGACTATTGGAGAACATGTTCCTGTCACCAACAGCCAAACCTTTGCTATGAGTTGAAACCGTCAGTGAGAAGGCTGTGGACATAACAGCAAATTTGAAATTTGAAGACTTGGAGTCCCAGCTCTTCCATGAAGCTGTTCTGCGACTGTACATGTTGATTTTGTCATCTTGACCAAAACCAAGGTCACCTGGAGAAAGAAATCTTCTGTTTAAAAAATGCCTCCATCAAACAGGCCTGTGGGCAAATCTGTGCTGCTTTTTCTTGATAGATGATTGATGTGGGCGGGCGGGGTGGGGGGCTAGCCCACTGTGGACAATACTATCCCTAGGCAGGTAGTATAAGAAAACAGCTGAGCAAGCCATGAAGAGTGAGCTGAACTCCTCTGTGGTCTCTGCCTTGGTTCCACTCTGACTTTCCTCTATGATGAACTATAACCTCTTCGTGTTGGCTTTGGTCGGAGTGGTTTATTACATCAACAGAGAACCCAAATTAGGCTTCTGGTTTCCTTTGTGAACTAAAGACCTCTTTTCTTCCACATTCTTACCTCAAGGTTGGTGTTGGGTACCCTACTGGAGGACAAGAAGGAAAAGGAATTTGGAAGGAGTTCCACTGGTGAATGCTGTCTTGATGAAGGGATGACGTGATGCTGGTAATCCAAGAGCCTCAAAAGAATGACAGTGCCCCAAGGCAGCTATGGTAGTGCACACCTTTAATCCCAACACACAGCACAAAGGATCAGTCCATAGAAAAGCAGGCTCAAGGGAAATTTTCATCTTTATATTCATGTCAAAAAAAAAAGATGAAGGGAAGAAGAAAAGGAGGAAGAGGAGAGAAGGAAAGTAGAAGCAGAAAGGGGCACCCTAATAAATGCCACAGCTGGGTAGGGGTAGAGATGCTGTGGGTACAAAGACTGCCAGATACAGAACCACAGAACAATATGTCAGCTTGAGATAGAATGCCAACTGTTTTCTCTGAGGTCCTTCGGAGTTTTCCCAGTGGCCAAACCAACTGAAACCGTCCATCCGGGGCAGCCCACTATGTCAGCTTCCTGGGAGACCGGGAAGAACGGAGAAAGCTGGGAAACAAGCAGGGAGGGCTAGAAACCATCCAAGAGCCTCTACAAAACTAAAATCTTCATTTCACACCTGGGATGAAGATCACGCCTCTTCTCTGCATGGATTTTTTTCAGTGCCTTTGAGAGCAAGCAAAGCCCCAGAGACCAGGAAATGGGAAGTTCTGCTTTGGTGAGACGGCTGTGATGATTTGACTGAGAACAGCCTCCATAGGCTCATGTTCGAATTCTTGGTCCCCAGCTAATGGAACTGTTTGGAAAGAATTAGAAAGTGTAATGGCTGTTCTTGGTTGTCAACGTGACCGCATCGGGAACTAAAACCACAAAATGAAGGGCACACCCATGAGGGACTTTTTTTCTTTTTCTTTTGCTCAATTTAAAGTAGGAAGATATAATTCTAACCCAGGTCATTAAGATAGGAAGGCATGGCTTTCATACCAAACTTTTAAACTGGGAAAAGACATGTTTGCAATATGGATGTTTAATCTGGATCTAATCTGGGTCTTGTCCTCTGCTGGAAGCCTATTTAAGGATGTGGAAGAAGGAAGTTTTTGATCTTTGCCTGCTTGACTTCACATGTCTATTCCTTCACTGGTATTAGAACCTGCTTCTTTAAGATTCCAGCTTCTACTGAAAACCAGCTGAGACTTCCGGCCTCGTGGACTAGGTAACTACTGGGTTCTTTGACTTTCTGCTCACAGCATCATTGTAGTACTGTCTAGACCACAGCCTGTAAATCATTCTGTCCCACGCCTATCTCTCGCCCGCGAGGAAAGACACGGCACACACTGAGGATCCTTCTGCAGTATAACTTCAATGTATCTTGGGGGAGAGCATTTAGCTTACGGAAAATGGAGAGGGGAGGAGAAAGAGAGAGAGCCGGCAGAGGGTCGGCAGAGAGGCAGGGGCCGCTGCGCAGGAACCAGCGACGGCGGGCCCCCAGCGGGGAAAAAGAAAGCCAGAGAGAGCTAGGCCCCGGCGTGGTCCGGGCCGGGCCATCCGCCACGTGGCCTAGAGCCCGCGCCCCAGGAGCCGGCCGGCGTCCGTGCGCACGGCGGGGAGGAGAGGGAGAGAGGAAGAAAAGAAGGGACCACGAGGTAGGAAGCACCCGGTTTTAAGACGACCAAACGGCTCTTGCTTTAGACGAAACATCTTCCTATAGGTTGTAGTTCAGAATCTCATATGACGCCACGGGAAAGGCGGAGAAACCAGACCAGTCTCGCGAGATTACCAAGCGCATGCGCTCTCTAACGACTCAGGCGGGTTGGCCAGCACCAGATAATAGCGCCACCTTGAGGAGCTGGAGCCAGCGGCCTCCAACATCATTCTAATAAATTCTCTTTCCATATAGAGAGATTCATTCTCCAAGTTCTATTTGTCTAGAGAAGCCTGACAAATACAGGAGGTGCCACCTTATTGGATGAGGTAGGTGTGGCCTTGTTGGATGAGGTATGACTTTGTTGGAAGAGGTGTGGCTTTATTAGAGGAGCTGTGGCCTTGTTGGAAAAGATTTGGCTTTATTGGATGAGGTGTGGCCTTGTTGGAGGAGGTGTGATCTGCTGGTGGAAGTATGGCCTTGTTGGAAAAGTTGTGGCCTTGTTAGAGGAGGTATGGCCTTGTAGGAAGAGGTGTATCACTGGGGGAAGGCTTTGAGGTTTCAAAAGCCCATACAAGGTCCAATTTTAAACTCTCTCTGCCTAAGACTTTGGATCAGCTATGCTTCCAATGCCGTGCCTACAGGCCACCATGCTCCCCATCTATTTCAAGCAACAGAATAGAGGCTAAGACAGTGGTGACCTGTCACTCACAAGCACAGCCTTGCATATCCATGTTCGGAAGGCAAAACTCTACGTCCGAAGAGTGAAGTTACCTGTTCCTCAGTGATCTTCCTGGGCATCACGTAATAAGGGCCAGTCAATAGACTTGCCTCACCTCAGGTACACTGAGGTCAGGCTGGCATGGGATGGGGAGAGAATGGCCACAGAAAACCAAGGTTAGTCACTACTTCCTGATTCCAGCATCCCAGCATGGGCCTGATAGCCTGATCTCTTAACAATTCAATGACAATGAAGAAATGTGATATCTTAGACCATATGCAGCAGCATAAGCCACCAACGCATACCTCAGTGTTGACTAGTCTTAGACCTCAGCAAAGCTTCCCTGGGATTCTGTCTTAGTCACTGTTCTATGCTGTGGAGAGACACCATGACCCAGTAACTCTTATAAAGGAAAGCATTTAATTAAGGGCTTGATTACAGTTTCAGAAACTTAGTTCATTTTCACCATGGTGAGGAGCATTGTGGCAGGTGTTTCAGGCATGGTACTGGAGAAGTAGTTGAGAGCTACATCCTGATCCATGGGCAGAGAGAGAGAGAGAGAGAGAGAGAGGGGGGGGGGGAGGGAGAGGGAGAGAGAGAGGGAGAGGGAGGGAGAGAGGGGGAGGGAGGGAGGGAGGGAGGGAGGGAGGGAGGGAGGGAGGGAGGGAGGGAGGGAGGGAGGGAGAGACAGAGATAGAGACTGGGCCTGTTTTGCTGTTTTGGACTTTTGAAACCTAGAAGCCCACCATTAGTAACACACTTCCTCCAAAAAGACCTCACCTCCTAATCCTTCTAAACCTTTCAAAGAGTTTCACTTCCTGGTGACTAAGCATTCAAGTATATGAGCCTATAGGGGCCATTCTTATTCAAACCACTGCAGATTCCGAATCTTATTTTAGGTGCACACCTGGGAAGACTGGAAGGTTCATTCAATCCAAGCTTCTGTTTGACAGATGTTGAAACCAACCAAGACTCAAGGAGGGATGTGACTCACTCAAGACCAGGCCTTGGTCAGTGCTCCAAGCCATACATCAGAAAGGCACATGTGAGAACTCATGGGGATGAAGTACTTATCGTGATATGCATAGGGTAAAGGCACAGGCCTCGGAGTTACACTTCATCCTGATTACTTCAGACTAAAATCCTCTGAAAGGGAAACCTCAACTGAAGAATTGCCTAGAACAGACAGATTGGCCTGTGAGCATGCCCAATGTCTTCATTGTTAACTGGTATAGGACACAGCCCACTGTGGGTAGCACCATCCCTAAGTAAGTGGTCCTTCACTGTATACAAAAACTAGCTGAGTATAAGTTGGTCTGAAAGTCAGCTAGCAAGAAGCATCTTCCATGGTTCCTGGGCATGTGCTATGAGCTCCTTGGCCAATGGCAATGCAATGTTTACTAGCAAGTAGGCAACCCTCAGGATTTTGCCATAGCTCCTGCCTGGGTCTCTCAAGATTGTGACCTGGAACTGTAAGCGAAATAAGCCCTTTCTTCCTCTGGTTGCTTTGACCAGAGTGTTTCTATCATCAACAGAAACCAACCCAGCAAATATAGTCTGAGTTCAATTCCTGCCCCACTGGCTGTAAGTTTGGAAAACTATTGCACTTTCTCAGCCTCTGTTTCTTTATCTGTTAATGGATCCCTAAAACTTTTCCTATCTCAGAGAATCACTGAAAGAATAAATATATAAAGTAACTGGTGTAGACCAAGCCACATTTTCTATGGTAACGGTGGTGGCAGGGTTGTGCCCTACACTGGGAAGCTAGCTCCACACTTCTGGGGGGCAGCACCAAAGCAGAACCTCCAGCCAAGCTCAGCTGCTCAGAGGTGATGAATCATCATGGAATCAGGCGCCTCATAATCCATTGAGTTCATGGCTTAGGGGGACCCCACTGGCTAAGGGACTCTAAAAGGAATCACTACAGAAATACAAAGCAAAAGTGCTTCTGGGTAAAATATCCTGATAATCACAGGAAGGGAGCCCCTAATCACCATCTTGGACTTTGCTCCTGCCCACCTGACCTGGGGCTTTGATCTAAACCTCTGTGACTCTTAAAAGCCGTATGAATAGTTCATTTCCCAGCAAAACTGCCACACAGGAAGACAAATAATTTAACTAGGGATAATGCTTTACCAGCAGGCACAGGTTAGAGATATAAATACATAAATAAATAAATGAATGAATGAATGAATGAATGAATAAATAAATAAATAAATAAATAAATTTTTTTTAAAAATGTCACAACCCAGTAAGAGCCAGGTAGAACCGGAAGGAAAATAAACTTTTGCTTTCTGTGATTTTCTCTGTGCCAAAACTGGCCACAGAGCCCTGGGAAAGAGCTCTCTGCACCCCTGAGAGGATGCACCTGCCAAGGTGGAGCACTGAGGCAGAGCACCCTCTTTGGAGGGTGGGAATTTAGGCAGAAAGGACTGTCGTGAGTTCACAGACAGATGGTGGTAGATCCTCAACAGGTAATTTGCTTTGTGGACGTTGCCTGTCCTCTAGAAAAGCAATAAGATGGCTCTTGCCTGACAGGGCACTGCTGCTCAGTGACAGAGTGCCTGCCTACCATGAGCAGGCCCTGGGTTGGATGCCCAGTCTTATAAAAACAAATAAAGGTGTGTGTGCGTGTGTGTGTGTGTGTGTGTGTGTGTGTGTGTGTGTGTGTGTGTGTGTGTGTGTGTGTTGGTGCCAGAGATTCTTAGATGGTGCTTCTCAGGCTGGTTGTCTACCTTGTAGTTTTAATAAACAAGGTCTCTGGCTGGGACATAGCAACACACCTGGATTCCTTTGTTTTACAGATGGGTTCTGGAGATGATTTGGGTCCTCATGTTTACATGGCAAGTGCTTTCTGGAAGGAACCAGCTCACCAGCCTGAATAACTATTTTTAAGTAGTTATTTTCTAGAGATGCCTGTAGATGGGGTCAAACCTTGGCATTTTTGTAGGCTAGCATTATACTTTCTGAGTGCTTCATTACCCCTCCATCCCCACCCCACCATGATCAATGTGTGGTTTACAGCTCATAGAGCACTCAAGGCCTAGGCTATAGCCTCTTCTTCACTGCCAGCATGAGAACCATTGTTCTCCATTCTGGACCTTAAAACATGATGACTCATTGTACATTTGCAAACATAGCTTTATTCACTATAAACTTATTCCATCCAACCTTATCCATGATGGAAACTGGAAAGCGGTATGTGTGTACTTCCTGGGAACACAAAGCCAGGAAGATAGTACCAGTCCAAGGAAGAATGCGCAAACTCCACTATTGGATTCATCCCCAATGTCCAGCAGTTTCCAGGAGACTAACATGGCAACCCCAGGACCATGAAGGCAGTTAGAAGTTGCCTGTCCCCAGTCGTTGTACATTTCTGAGGACAAATACGGAATGGCGCTGCTCTCCAGTGTTCTGCAGAGCATGCCACGCCATAGACAGAAGTGTTTCAAGTCAACACAATATGAAAAAATTCAAAATAAAATGTAAGTGTCTGAAAACAAACCAACATAAATATACAGCAGTCCTGTTCATTATGATTATTTATGATCCTAAGAACTGGCACCCTTACTGTGGTTTCCCTTCCAAAATCCCCAAACGTGTTATGACACAGCAATCTCCCAGGCCCTATAGACTTCAAAAGGTGGCTTGCTCCAGCCCAAAGTTATTCCCCATTGGGATATCACCCATGCCAGGTGCATACATGCATGCTTGTGAGAAGCAAAGACACAAGAGAATCAGCCCAGACTTTCCAATGCCCCTGATTAAACCAGAGCTATGCATTGCAGAAGTCTGAAGGACATCGCCAATCAAAAAAATTTCTCCAGGCACCTGTAAGGGACCTGAAGAATGGTCTAGAAATCCCTCTCCCCCCCACCCCAGGGGGCAGGGAGTGGACACAGCTCATGGAACATGCTGGGCAACAGTGAGAATGTCATCCAGGGATGACAGGACCTTTCTCTTACAACCTCCCTTCCTCCCCCCTTTGCAACTTTGCCGTCCATTCCCTTGACAAGTAGTCATGGCCACATCACCACTGCAGTCCTCGAGAGCTGACCTGTGCCTTCCGTGTGGGGCCCAGTGGTCATGCTGTCCTTGTCTCTCGCCAACCACATCTGACAGGAGACACGGTGCACACGGCACCTGAGACGCGCTGGGACTACACAGGTAAACCAGGGGAGTCCGTGTTGTCTCCCGACTAACAACAGACAGAAAGACATGACATCTGCAGCCCGGCAACCCACGTCCGAATATTCAAAGGTTCATCATGCGGGTGATGAGGGCCAGCAGTGCATGAGACCTGCATTGCACGAGAAGGCAGGAGGGGGGCTGGGAAGGGGAACCGGACTCTATCCTCAATCAGGGGAGTAAAGGAATTCAGATGTAACTGGGCAGTGAGGGCAATGGGTAGAGAGGAGGATTGTCCCCTCCTAACACTGGAGCCCACAATTGGCTGTAAACCCCCTCCTAGCTCCCTGGCAAACATCTCAGCCTTGAGAAACTCTTCCCTGCTCTTAGGCCTCACTCTGCTTCCTGCAGCCTCTCTCAGATCCTGCAGCCCCTCCCTATGGCTTAAGTCGCCCCCCCACCCCCACCCCCAGGCGCCTTTCTCAGATCTTTTGAGCCTCACGCTCCTTAGAGGTCTTCCTACTTTCTCGGGGAACCGCCCAGCTCTCTGACAGTACCCTCCCATCTCCTAGAGTCCCACACAGCTCCTTGGAGCACTTCCTAGCTTCTTGGGCCTCCATCTAGCTTTTTAGAGCCAGCCACACCTGCCTCTTTGGAGCCCTACCCACCTCCTTGCAACCCCACCCAACTTCCTGACAATACTTTCCCATTTCCTAGCGCCTCACCCCAGGAAAGACCAGCTCCTCCAGACATGAGTGGCCTTCAGGGCTGTTGAGAAGCCAGTTCTTTCCCTCAGGGCTTCTTGAATGACCCAAGGAGACAGGACTTCTCTGTGGAGGGGGGAGAGCATTCTGTTAGCACTGGCATGGCAGTTTTAAATTGCTATATTGTCTTGCCACTCTTTTTTGGTAAAATGTCGGAATGGAGAAAAACATGAAGTATTTTGACTGAAATAATGCTTTCATGGAAAACAGAGAGCCCTAGAGAGTATTCTCAGACATGAAGAACGTCATACTATTTTAAGCAGGTGACAGTAATGTCACTGTCTGAGAGGTTAGGATTTTTTTTTTCCTAGACTTACAAGAGGGGAAAAAACACTTAGGTTTGCTTTGAGAAGAGAAAGTTAAGAAGCATGCTTCCCGGTCACATGGGTAATTTATACATTACAGTGACATATCTCTCTGTAAGAAGACTTCCACCCATCTAAACAGCGCTTCCGGAGGCTGGGTGTTGGTTCCTAGCAGACTCGGAATGAAGCACAAACATACCCTCCATTGTGAATTTTCCCAGCTTCTTTTGTACCATCCACCTCAGCATGAGTGCTGTATGATGGTTCAAAACCCACCCCAGCCTAGGGAGAGGTTTAGGGCAAACCTAGACAAGGTGCATTAGCCAGCCTCTAACTGGACGCTTCTTCTAGACATTTCTTACCCCTTCTCTTTATTTCCCTTTGGTTCCCAAGTAGTACTAAATGGGCAACAAGAGGGCAGAGTCTATGAGGCACCCACGGGTGGGGATGGAATTTAAGGGACCTGCTAGGATACCTCACTCACTGCTCCCTGGTTTCCTCTCTTCTCTGGGTGGCTGATTTCTTCAATACTGTTTGGAGCTGTTGGAGACATCCTGGATTCGATGGGAAGTTTCCTGTGCTGGGGCTAGAACATATAAAGACTATCTGGAAGGGTCCCCCATAGTGCAGTCTCCACCCCCTATTTTCTTGCTCCTCCCCTTCCTGTGAACAATTGCTACCTGTCATGAGTGAAAGTAGACTTCCCACAGTCAGACTTCAGTCACTGGACCAGGGGTCACCGAAAGGAGGCAGGAAGATAGAGGGTCAGGCTGGAGCGATGGTTCAGTGATTAAGAGTACTGGCTACTCTTGCAGAAGCCCAGGATCAGCTTCAGGCACCCACATGGCAGTTCACAATTGTCTCCAGTTCTAGGGGATCCAATACCTTCTTCTGGTGTCTTAGGGCACCAGGCACACAGAACACAGACCAATATGTATGCAGACACTCATACACATAAAATTAAAATCTTTTCTTAAAAAGACAGATTAATGTCATCAGGTTCATGACTCTGGGCTCATGAGAGCATGCAGAGTATGATGCAGACAGAGAGGTGCTTGGGGACACACACTCCTGCCGGCCACATTGCTGTTGCTTCATTAAATTTATTTTTTAGGACAGAGTATCCCTGTGTAGTTGAGGCTAGCCTCAAACTCATATAACACGGCCTGGGTTGGCACCAAACTCATGATTCATCCCTCTGCCTTCTCACAGCTACACCATGCTTGGCTTAGGAGGTAAAATTCTTCAGTCAGACTACCCTCAAATGAAGCTGACCTTCCAAAACCAAGATCTTCTGGAACTAGTGTGACAGAACACCAAGCTTCTGGAACCTCTTCTCACCTAAGCCAGCCCATCCTCTCTTATCTGTAGCTCTTCAGGGGACCCTCAAGAAGCCAGTGATAAACTAAAAACATGCATACAGAGAGAGAGAGAGAGACAATAAGACAGACAGACAGACAGACAGACAGACAGACACACACACACACACACACACACACACATACACACACACGTGCAATCATGTACACTTTACCACACTGGAGTCACTCAACATACAAGAGTTCCCATCTACAAAAATGGGATTTTTCTTTAAGGGATCCCTACCTCCCAACAAACAGTGATGGAGTAAGCCAAGTGCTTTCAGCCATGTGTGGTTTTTAGATCAGAATCCTAGAATGCCGTGGCTTCAGTAACATTTGGATTACAGGGTCCATGTCATTCTGCTGTAAGAAACCCACGTCTGCTATTAACTGGGGTTGCTGTGGTCTGCCCAGATCACCGCCCTGGAAAGGGGTCACTACTCCCAACTTGGATCTGAAGAAGCATTGCTGAGCTTGGAGACCTGGGCTTCCAGCAAGGAATAAGGAACTGCGGCATCATTTTTCATAATCATCGGTCTTCATTGAAGACATGATTGAATCCACAATCACCATGAAAGGCAATCTCGGGGAAGGATTGTCTAGATTAGACAATCTTTTGGATATATCTATGAGGACCCGCCCTCATTGTTGGCAAGACCAGAGCTGTCTAAGCAAGAAGACAAGCTGAGATCCAGCATGCATGTGATGTGGGATGTCTTTCTGTATGCTATGAATATCATTGGTTAATAAAGGGACTGTTTTGGCTTATGGCAAGGCATCTTAGATGTAGGCAGGAAGTTAGAGCATAGATAAAGAAGGAGGGCAGAGTCAGACAGAAAAGCTGTGAGCTGCTGAGGAGGAAGATGTAAAGAAATTTAGGTAAGCACCGGCTACATGGGAAAACAGATTAATTTCCATGGGTTGTGTCAAGACATAAGAGCTAGCAAGTGATGGGTCATAGGCCAAACAGGCTGTAATTAATATAAACCTTTGTGTGATTATTTGGAAACTATTGGCTGTCGGCAGCTCAGGACCTTAGGCTCAGCCAGGTCAGAAACTTCTTACTACGTGCATGTGAGAAGCCAGTGCTCTCTGCTCTTGGCGGCAGGTGTGATGTGAGCGGCTGCTTCACCTTCCTGAAGCCTGAGCTTCTCCAAGATGATGGACTGGGAGCCCCATTACCGAGAGGTGGTGGAAGGTGTGAATTGAAGGCTTGGTGGAAGGAAGTAGGTTACTTGGAAATACGCCCTAGGAGGAAGTATCTTGTCTCTAGACCCCTCTCTGCTTCCTGTCCACTATAAAACGAGTTGTTTGCTTCACCATGGGCTCCCTGCCTTGACATTCTGCCACACTCACCCATGGGGCCGCCGAGGGGTAGGTTTGGGCTCCAACATCAGCTTGGAGGAGCTTTCCTGTGACTTTCAGGTAATTTTTCTAATGGTAAACTAAATTCACCAAGCTGGAGTCCAAGGTCCCCCAAACCACAAAAACCTCTGGATGATGATTCTAGTGATCCTGAGTGCAGGTGACACTGATGTCAGAGAGCAGTCTCCGGCCAGCCTCAAAGGGTAACCAATCAGCTTCCAGTTGCAAACATGTGCCATTGACAAAGAGGCTCTCTCCTTTCCTGTGCCCACAGCTCCCCCTCCATCCTAGGACAAGCTGGAGTCCCTACTTGCTATTTGAGCCTCTCCGGTTTTATGCTGATCGTTAACTAAGAATATTTCCCTCTGGAGATTTATTACATTAATGAGCTCTGAAATTACTCATAGCAATTAAGTATATTGTTTTTAAACTCTTCAGAAATCATCAAAACACATCAGCTGTTTTCAAAGAAGCATAAATAAAGGGTCCAACTTGTTTTCCCCAACATCACCAGCAATTCCTTTTACACTGTTTTGGGAACCTCGGCTCCCCAGGCTCCAAGGTAGACATACAAACACTTGGCTAAGGGATGCTCAACATCCCAATGCAGCAACAACTTCACTCTCTAGAGGCCTGGGGCTGAGACTGAGCAGCCAGGCAGGGATGGTGGTGTTTGGGAAAGGTCTGAAGTCTTTAGGATGGAAAGCCTGGCTGGTAGAGGTCAGGTCCTTTGAGGGAAGGGGCTTGAGGGTTATAGCACACTCTGCTTCTGGCCTCAGCTCTGCTTCCTGGCAGATGAATAGATGCATCCAAATCTAAACATCTGCCTCATGCTCCTGTAACCATGGCAGTGAGCCATTCTGTCACCAAGCCTTCCCCTCTATGGTGGTTTATGTCCCCTGAACTGTGCACCAAAATACATCCTTTAAGTTGCTTCCATGAGAGATTTTTGTCACAGCAGGAGGAAAGGTGACCAGTGCATTGTCCCATCTAAAGACTCCACTAGGGCCTAGTGCCTGGCCCGTTATGCTCCCTTCCTTAAAGAAGGAGGCATTTCTTACAGTTCATCTTGAGATCCGCCCACTTTTGTGTCATTCCCACAACTATGGAACAAGAACTGCAATTGGTAACAATTATTCAGCAAGGAAACTGAGATGCCATTGGCTAGGCTGAGCTGAAAGCTTCTTTCTGAGCCTCTCTGGCTTCTCTCTGAGGGAGGCTATCCTCATGTGTGAACTCATGCTGGCTTCAGCCACTGGGAGCCCAGGAAGAGGTTGGAGGGAGGGTGGAGAGTGGCATGTGGGGTGTCATGTTATAATATCTATACCTGGCAGATATAGCCCCATGCGGGCAGGTACGCCACACAGGTCCGAGTGGGGTGGGTGGGGCCACAGAAAGAGACACTGGGGCTGTGCTCACTTAGAGGCATTATTAGAATGAAGGGGGCGGGGAGTCGGTGGGTCACTCTCTCTCTCTCTTGCTCTCTTTGCTATCCCCCTCCAGGCACTTCCAGGATGTTCTCCCCAACCATCAGGCCTCCGGTTTTTCTTTCAGTCTCCTCAGTTTGGGTTCCTAACCTACCTGCTCCGTTGTAAAGGACTCTTTCACTAAACAATCTTTCTTCATGTCTACGCTTTGAGTTCTTTTTCTAAAAAGAGTATCTCTGTGATGCTAAGGTTGGCCTTGGAGCCATGATGCTCCTCAATTAGCCTCCAGCATGCTATGGTTACAGATTTGTGCCACACTATGCCCAACACCCACTGAGCTTTGGATTATGACTCCTACTGGGTCTACATCTCACAAAGCCATGCTCTAATCACTAGCCCACACTACCAATGTCCTGACTCTAGAAAACAAGAGATTTGACCCAGGAGAAAATAGAGGCTTTTGGGATATCTTCTCACTCTTAAAGTCAGAATAAAAATGTAAGAGTTCCTGGGGGTGCAGGGCACAGCTCAGAGGTAAGTTCTTACCAAGCATGCACAGGGCCACAGTACCCCTTGCATCAGCCCCTCTGCCTAGCTTCGTCCAGTTTGTAGCTGTCTGGGGAGAAGAGAGTAACCTAGGCAAGGACCACAGCACGGACCTGATGGTCCAGGCACCCTGAGAACCCTGCCATTCTCCTGCAGCTGAGCAAAGAAGCCACCCTCAGTTCTGTTTTGAGTTCTAGGCTCAAGAAGACATTCTGATACCACACAGAGGGCAAAGACAGTTACGTCAAAGCTCAGAACTGAGCACAGAGCACCTGCAGGCCTTTCAACAACCTTAGAGTCTCGAATCAGAGGAGGCTTGATTGTTCTGGGCCCAGGGCTGCCAGGTGGAGCCTCTTCCCCTTGCCCCACACAGACCCCTACCTCTTGTTGCCTAGATCACCCAACAGCAGCCCTAGGTTGCAGGATGAGCCCTCTGCCTCTCACTTTGAGTCCCACCTCCCCAAACCTCTGGTTCCCACACCTTAGAGGTTCTTGCCTAGGTGTCTAACACTATAAAACAGAAAATGCAGGTTACAAAGTCTAGGAAGGCTACCAAGACTAACTAGACCATTTTACAGAGGGTAAAACTGAGAGTTATAGCAAAAAGAGATCTTGAAAACCCCAAATCTCAGCTGTTACAAGCTTGTATCGGCTTCTCCTCCCAAGCATGCCCCAGGTAGCCAGCCCAAGAAGGGTCCCGGTCATCTGACCTCAGAGAATTGGGAAAGACATCGTTACTCTTAAATGTATGTGACCCTGGAATGATTTTTCCTCTCTTCAAAAACAAGGTCTTGCTATAGAACTCACGATCCTGGAACTTGCTGTATAGCTCAGGTTAGCCCCAAACTTAAATCCTGCCTCACCGTCTGAAGTCCAAGGGCTGTGCTTGTTCCATTGTATGCAACCCCGGGAGCTTTGATTAAGGCCTTCAAGGCTGGAACAGGGTGCAAGCTGGCTTTATTGATGAGGTGGTGAATTTGGTAGCTGCCATCAAATGCAACTGTGATATATAACTGTATAAAGGTATCGACTCCGTGTTGTCTTTAATATTTTCAGAAATTCCTTGAGAATATTATAAAACATACCTTTATTGTGTTCACCCTCAACTAACTTTATTAAATTAACCCCTCAACACCTCCCTCATCTACCTTCCTTCCATCATTTATTCCTCTTTTTATTTTTTTTTAATAACCCACCTGCTCCAGTTTGTACTGTACATACAGTCAGGGATGTGAGGTTGTCCACTGGGACAAGGTTGGCCTATCAGGGGCAATGCACATAAAGAAAACTCCCTCCCCTAGAAGCCATCAGCTATCAATAGCTCCTCAGATGGGGGTGGGGTTGTTGAGCTCCCCATCACCACCACCACCACTACCTCCGGGCTGACAATCAAGACAGAACTCTGCTCTCTACAGGTCGATCCCAAATCTCAGACTTTGAAAGCATTATTGGGTAATTTACTGGTGGGGGGAGGATGTTTTTAATTTTCCAAATGGAAACATCCTTTTCAGGGTTTTGGGGTGGGGGGGAGACTATTCGAAAAGCTGAGTGTGGTTCACAGCACCAATCATTGTACCAATTGAATTTGCTATGAGAAGGCATTAAGATGAGTCTGGGGAGAGCATCTGAGACAATGAAGCAACCCCTGAAGATGAACCGCCACAGTAGGAGTCACAGGACCACAGACTCAACCAGCCGGGAACCATGAATGTGAGCTTCATCTTGCCTTCCCATCCCCCATCAGCTCCCACCTCCAAACAGGTCCATCTTCACTGTTACATCCATTGACAAAGAGGAACCGGAGTCAATGAGGAGACAGCTCAGATCTATGGGACCAGACTTGTCCAGAATGACATATTTAATGGTGTCCTCCATGAAGAAGAGGCACCCTTAGCCAGTGGCAGGCGCACGGGCACCAGGATGTGACAGAAACAAAAGTAAGCAGTATCGTTGTCATCTCTAAGAAGGATTTCCACCTCCATCCTTCACTTGGGAAGTGCTGTGCTTAATGAATGAGTCCTGAGTCATGACACGAAAATGACGGAGATGTGGGAATTATACAGAGGTCAACAAATGTATTTTAAACCATAAAATTAAGGGGCCTCATCATAGCCGCAGCGGTAACACTTACAAAGACTGTCCCTGGGCAGTGGGGGCAGGAACACAGCCAATGAGCAAGATTCCTGAAAGAAAAAAAAAACCCTGCACAGAGAACAATGGCAAGGAAGAAGGAAATGAGAGAAGGAAGGGGAAGGAGACAGGGGGAGGAAGAGAGAAAAAGGATGAAGACTTTGTTACTACCATAAAGCTCTGCTCCAAGGGAGAAACATTGTAGCATTCACCTGTGATCTTAGCACTCAGGAGACTGAGGCAGGAGGATCACACATTTGGGACCCACCTGGGCCATTGAGGGAAGTCTGCCTGACCATTGATGGGTCCGTGGCAAACATAAGACTGTGCATCTGTGTATCTGAATGGAAGTTCATTGTCCACTCACCAGGAAATGGCTCTTCCCAGCTGTGTTGACCTTCCCTTTACACCTGAGTGTTAAGATCTGAACTCCGCCGTACATTGGATGATAACAGCAAAAGAAACAGAAAATCAGGACTTCAGATCCCAAGCATGCAGGTTAAAAAAAAAAAAACCAAGGCATGATGGTGAGATGGGGCAGCTCACCATCCCTGGATCTCCCTGACTAGGCAGTCTTGCCAAATGTGAGCTCCCAGCTTACATAACAGACCCTAGGTCTAAAAATAAGATGAAGCATGATTGTGGTAGAACCCCAGCATTGACCTCTGGCCTTCACATACACATGCATGGACACTGACATACACCATGGCATACACACCCAACCCTTCACTCCCACACACAGTAAAGATGCAAAATCTTCCAGGAAATCTAAGAAAGTTCCTAGTGGGAAACCACCTTCTCAGGAAAGTGTCTATCCCATTAAAAATGTTGGGTGTTTCTATTTTGCAACTCACTTTGAGTAATGGGGATTCTGAATTTCCTTTAATGACTCGCTGCCTCTCTCCCATCCAAAAATCATGGGGCTGGCATCACAGATGCCATCAAAGTTACATGTTTATGATTATACATCAGGTGATGCATGATTTTAACCAGTCCCCAGGTATCAACGACCCAATCCAGCAATGATAGTTGTTGAGTACAAGAAGCACAGATATTCATAAACAGAGGGCTGGAGGCTCATGAAAGAGGTAAGAGATAGCGGGAGGAAGCTAAGGATGCAGCCCTATAGTCTTTTACTCTGGTGGATCAAGCTTTACCTGAAACAGCATCTGTGTGTGTGTGTGTGTGTGTGTGTGTGTGTGTGTGTGTGTGTGTGTGTGTGTGTGTGTGTGTGTGTGTGTGTGTGTGTGAAGCAGGCTTGACTTAGAACTTTTTGGTTTATAAAAGCTAAAAGTCTTGCACTGAGTACTTTCCCTGACCGATGGTATTTCCAGAACAGTTGAAGTCCCGTCTAGAACCTTGCTTCCTAAAGCTCAATGAACCTTATTATTCCTTAGAAAGATGGCTAGAGGCAGGGAAAAGCTGGGCAAGAACTGATAACAACCTCTTTGTTCCAAACACACTCATCCCTCATCCCTGCTTCCCCTGTCAGTCACCAAACTCCTTTTTTTTTTTTTTTTTTTAAAAAAAAAAAAAAAAAAAGGTTTTTGTTTTTTGTTTTCAAACTCCCCAGCATGGTTGGTTTCACTTATTAGCTATACCTGCCTCTAGCTGTCACTGCTGAGCCAGGCATAGCAGATCAAGGTGTGGGGAGAATGAAAATATTAATCTCACCTCCCACTTCCTTCCATGTTCTGTATTGGTATATTTTCTATTTAATAAAATCAACCTGGAATATTTGAGAACAGAATCACCAACAGTCAATCCAGGAGGGTCCGAGAGTGGTAACTCAGGCCTTTAATCCCATCACACGGGAAATGACCGAGTGGTGACCTATGTCTTTAATAACTCAGGAGACAGAGATCTTTCTGTGTTTCTGTGAGTTCAAGGCCTGACAGCCAAGCAGTACTAGCTCATACCTTTAATCCTAACTCTAGGATTATGATGCAGAGTTGAGTCCAGAAGTAAAACAACTGGGCAAAGAAGATATTTAAGGCAGTCATAGGGAGACATTGAGGAATTCTGACCACGCCATTAGTCCCAGCACTTGGAAGCAGAGGCAAGAGGATCTCTGTGAGTTTGAGACCAGCCTGGGCAACCAAGCAAGTTCCAGGATAGCCAGGGCTGTTACACAGAAAACCCTGTCTCGAAACATACATACATACATACACACATACACACATACATACATACATACATACATACATACATACACACATACACACATACACACATACACACATACACACCTACATACCTACATACCTACATACCTACATACCTACATACACACATACACATACATACATACATACATACATACACACACACATACATACATACATACATACATACATACATACATACACACACACACACACACACACATACATACATACATACATACATACATACATACATACATACATACAATTTAAAAAGCTGGAGAGATGGCTCTGTCCTCTGATATTCCACACTGATTTTATTAAATATAAAATATGTCACTACAATGTTCTCTACAAAGGGATTCCATTGTACAAACTGAAAAAAATACTACTTTTTGCTGGATTATTTTATACATGAGTACTGTCCTTACATTTTCATGCCTCCCTCTTCCCCTCTCCACCCCTCACACTCAAGCCTGCGTGTGTATGTTTGTGTGTTTATGTGTGTGCTTTTGTGTGTGTATGTGTGTGTTTGTGTGTGTGTATGTTTGTGTGTGTATGTGTGTGTATTGTTTCTGTGTGTGTATATGTGTGTGTATGTGTGTGTATGTGTGTGTTTGTGTGTGTGTATATGTGTGTGTATGTTTGTGTGTATGTGTGTTTGTGTGTGTATTGTGTCTGTGTGTGTGTTTGTGTGTGTATATGTGTGTATGTGTGTGTTTGTGTGTGTATGTGTGTGTATGTTTGTGTGTATATGTGTGTGTTTGTGTGTGTATGTGTCTCTGTGTCTGTATGTGTGTGTCTGTGTGTGTGTCTGTGTCTGATTGTGTGTGTGTCTGTGCCTGTATGTGTGTGTGTCTGTGTCTGTGTCTGATTGTGTGTGTGTCTGTGCCTGTATGTGTGTGTGTCTGTGTGTGTGTCTGTCTGATTGTGTGTGTGTCTGTGTCTGCATGTGTGTGTGTCTGTGTCTGTGTGTGTGTCTGTGCCTGTATGTGTGTGTGTCTGTGTCTGTATGTGTGTGCATGTGTGTTTGTGTGTGTATGTGTGTGTGTTTGTGTGTATGTGTCTCTATGTATGTGTGTGTATCTGTGTGTGTGTGTATGTGTGTCTGTGTCTGTATGTGTGTGTGGCCTTGAGGGGTCTGTGCATCTGAGAATGACCTTGAACTCCTGTTTTTCCCAATTCTCACCTCCTCACAGGTTCTGGATGACAGATGTGCAACCTCATATTTTTTACTTTTCAACAAAGGAAGGGCATGTTCTGCCTGTAAAAATTCTACCTCTAAGGTGCTGATTCTCAACCTTCCTGAAGCTGCGACCCTTTAATACAATTTCTTATGTTATGGTGGCCTCCAAGAATAAAATTATTTTCATTACTACTTCATAACTAGAATTTTACTACTGTTATGAATTGTAGTGTAAATATCTGTGCTTTGAGAACCACTACTCTTGGGGCTGAGAACATTAATACTTACTTAAAATCATAGTATTCTAGAGGCTGAACCAGCAAGATTATGAGGTCAAGGTCACCCTAGGCTATATAGGGAAATCTTGCTTCACAAGAAAAAATAAAAAAAGGAGGCTAGAAAGACATCTCAGTAGTTAAAAGCACTTGCACTTAATGGTCTTACAAAGGACCCCACTCCTCATTTTCTGGGGATCCAACATCCTCTTGTAGCCTGTACAGAAACTGCACGCATGTAGTAAATGAGCACATGCAGACAAACCATTCACATGCATACAATAAAATGAGTAAACACTTTTTTAAAAAGTTAGAGGAATAAAGAAATCCATGTTGAGATGCCATGGATGATACTCAAGTTCAACCCTTTGCCTTTTCCTATCACAGAGGCCCTGCCTCACCCCAGCACCCTGGATGAATTAAAAACACCCCTTAGTTCCTCATATATTAAGAGCATGCCAGCATCCATATGCAGAGAAGGGGGACAGTTTGGGGCTTCAGAGAGGAGTATATAAGGAAAAATGAAGCCTACCATATTGGGGTTGGTCAATATAGGCCACCCATCGCTAATTGTCACCCAGCAATTTTGCTTCGAGGAGTTACATGGTGGGCGACAGTCACAGACTTTGATGGATTCTGACACAGACCAGAAATCTGGCTTCTCAAGACAAGAGACACAAAAGAGGAAGAGACAGTGAAGTTAGCAGACAGGGGCGAACTCGGGGGCATCTCTGACAGGTCAAGCTACTGAGAAAAATTGGAAAGGAAAGCCATTCAGCCACCATGTGTGCCGGAGTTGGCCAGGACAGCTGGAAGAAATATCACCCAGCCGGATTCCTGGCCTGGATTGTGATACATGCATGTAGAGGGTTATCGATAACCCTGCATGATTAATGCTAATGATTTATGTTAATTTTGCCATAAGCTTTATTTGTGCCCGATGTTGAGCTTAAATATGTCAAATCATTTCTTAGGAGAGTGTTGGAGATTTTTTAAAAGCTAAGTCTAAACTATAAGGGCTGACATTCCATATATCACGGCTCCAGTACACTCTGAGTCCAGGGTCACTGTTCTCTCTTGTAATTGTCCCTTGTCCAGAAATGAGTTCTTGGGAAAAGGGTCCATGTGGGAGTGTGGGTGGCTGCAGGAGCATGCAGGATCCCTCCGTTGGTTAGAGAAAGGGGCACAGACATCAGAGCAGGGGGAAAAGCTGCAAATGGCTGCTGGTCCCAGAAGCTCTCCCTACACAGAAGAGGTGAACCACAACATGCTTACCTACTGTTATTTTAGGTGGCGGCATGAGTCACATCTCTTCTGTAACCACAGTCTCCCTTCTGTGAAGCGGGATAAGAAGAAGCCTCTTCTTACTTCACAAGAAATCTGGAAGGTTCTATTTTTGTCACCCCAGGGAAAGGCTTTGTTCTCTGCCATGTCTCTAAATACACGGAAGATTGCATTTCTGGGAGTGCTCTGAGCACTCACTACTTCCACAGGATACACTCACGGGAGCTAGGAGCACATCTGACCCTGGTCCTACCCTGATCTCAGAAGCCCCTTAGATGCCTTTTACTCACTTTCCATACACCATCACATGGATGCTAATCCTATGTTAGCTGCCAGAATGAGAAGGCCGGGATACACATCAACTTAAAGCTGGCCAACACTGACACCTAAAACTAAAGCCGATAGTACATCGTGTGGTGGTGATGCCACACACCTTTAATTCCAGCATCAGGAGGCAGAGGCAGGTGGATCTCTGTGAGTTCAAGGCCAGCCTGATCCACAGAGCAAGTTCCAGGACTGACTGTACATAGAAACTCTATCTCCAAAAATAAAAATTAAATTAAAAAAAATTATAGGACGTAGTATCTAGTGGTCCTGGGTTACATCTGTGCCCGCAGGGCATCTCAGACAGGCAGACACTGAAACAATAGAGATGACTTAATGCAGAGTCCCAAATGTCTACCACCCTAAATGTTGGGAACTGGGGAGGCTCTGAGAATGCCAGCCTTGTATGTCTACTCTGGATATCCCACTCATTGTGCAAAGCCCCATTCATGTTGTCTCTACTTCCTGCTGATCTATGTCTCTCAGACTCTCCCTGTGGCTCCAGTAATCAGGGTCCCAGCAGCTTTGCCTCCTGTAAATCCATCACCCAGATTTTTCTGGTTTTAAAATTAACCTATTCTTGCTCTCCCCGATGAAGCCCAGATCCGCGCCCAAAACCCAACTCACGGGGCCCAATCCATCCCACCCTCCCTCTTCACGGCTCTGTCTCTTGCTAGAAATCTATTGTCTACAGCGTAAAATCAACCCTTTTCTCTATGGGTTTGGACCAAAAGGAAATATTCTATCTGCTTTCTTGGTTTCCTGGGATAGAGCTCCATAAAACCAGCATGGTCCGGGCAGTACGGCGCACACCTGTCAAAACATATGGCCCATGCCATTTATCAACTAATCTGTTCCAAGAACAGATAGGCAGTATCAGCAATCTGGTATTGATCTGTACAGGCCTCTGCTATTGTTCATCTCCGCATCCCAAATGGCAGCAGGAATTAATGAAAGCTACTAAACAATGCATAGCGGTCACTCAGCCCAACAACTTTGTTTGCTATTCTCATGAAGTTGGGCAAAGTTTCCCCCAGTGATCTTGGAAGCTCTCTTTGGAGAGGTGAGCCCAGAAGGTCAATCCTCTCCCATGGTCCAGACGCTGACTTCTCTGAACTGGATTTGTCTTAATGATGCTTCATGTTCCTTCAAAGGCCGTGGAAGTAGCATGCCAATGGCACTTGAGAACCCGTCTGGTCTCTTCCAGAGACTGGGTGGAAAGATACTTTACTAGCCCCCTTCAGTTGTGTCTAAGCCACTGTTGTCTTAGACGAGTGGGTGAATGGGTGAATGTATGCATGGATAGATGCATGGAGGGAAGGCGTACATGAATTGATGGATGAAGAGACAGATGAGTAGATACATACATGATGAATAGATTCATGCGTGGATGTATGGATGCATGGATAGAAAGATGGATAGGTGGGTGACTGAATAAATGAGTGCATACATGGATGATGGATAGAGAAAGAGGTAAATGCATACATGCATGGAGCGGTAGATGGATGGATATGGATGGACAGATGATGAATGGATGAGTGAATACATACAGATGTATACATGCATGCATAGGTGGCTACAAGGATGAATGGGTTGGAAGGTGGATGATGAATGGATAGATAGATGGATAGATGGATAATGGATAGATGGTTCTGAACCAAGTGTGATGAGAACTCATGAGTACATTAGTCTCATGGCCATGAACCCACAACAATGCATCCTATGGTGGACAGCCCTGTCCTTCTCAAAGCATGAAAGCATTATCTCATCCTATAATCATGGCGGCCAGGAGTTTTCTCACCATGGTGGAACAACAGGAGACAGTGAAGTGCAATGGATGAAGATTTGTCTCACATCCCACAAAGCCAGCCTCAAACAACAGACCTCACAGAGAAAAAGAAACAAAGAAACAAGGCTTCAGGGTCCTGAATCCCCCAAAGTACATATCCTAACACAACTTGCTAGAAGTCTCAAGACCACCATGGGACCCACAGGCCTATGCTAGCTAAGCCACTGGCTGAAGCTGACACCATGTGACACAAAGCCCCATTCTCCTCAGAACAGTCCTTTGAAAAACTGCCTAGTTTGTCTGTGAGGAATAACCACAGCCAGTGTGTCCTCTCACACTGTGACAATGTGGCCTTCCTATTTGGAAGGTTTCCACCTTAGCATAGAAGAAATTTCAGCAGAGGACCAGCCAAGAATGGAGTGTTCTGTTCAGCTTGATCTGGACATGAAAGGCAGCTCACTCCCATCTGTGAGATGAAGCAGAGACACTGGGGGCTACGAGCATGGCCTCGCTCAGCTGACCAGGACTTCCAGAGTGTCAAGAGACATCTCCAGCCTGCAAGAACAGAACAAGGGGTCAGGCCAGGCCAGCCAGGCATGCGACATGCCATTCTCCAAGGACATACGGCAAATGGCCTACGCAGCCTCCTCAGAAGTCGACCTGAGTATAAGGGCCGTTGCCCTTCACTTCTGTTCCACTCTGTCCAGCATCACCTGCACACCAGTCCCCCTCAAGGACCAGATCACAGACCTGACTGTCAAGGAAGCCAGAGCAAGGGATACCTCTGCTTCCATAGAAGGTGACAGCAAGTATGGATGATGAGAGCGGATGTGAAAAGGACAGATCCCTTCACTCGCCACCCTTCTGTCGACGGGATAAAATACCATAGTTGAAAGCCAAAATCAAGGTGAGGAGGGGATAGAGTGTATTTTGGCTTATATTTCCAGAGATAGGGAGTCAATTAAAAATGACGGAGGGCATGTCAACAAGCAGCAGGAACAGGAAGCTGGCTGGTCACATGTTCAGCCACATAAAAGAAGCAAGAGAAAGGGAAGAGGAAGTGGGGTGAGGCCATAAACCCTCAAAACCCTCGCTAGTGACATAATTCCAGACTCATAGGGAGTAAGGCTCCACCCCCTAGTTTCCATCAGCCACCCACCAGGGACCAAGTATTTAGATACATGGGCCTCTGAGAGGCATTTATTCGCACCGCCCTAACCCAACTGCTATGGTGTGTGTAGGATTTTAGTGCACTCCCCAAAGGGTCAAGTGCAGGAAGCTTGGTCTCCAGTATGCTGCTAATAAGAGGGTAGAGTCCAGTGAGAGTTGACTAAATCACTAGGTAGCTGCCTTTGGGTGGGATTAAGGTTGTCTTCAGGGAAACTGGTTTATCAGCCAGAATAGACAACAGAAATGGACTCTACAGCACTCAGCACTCTCTGTCTTTCCTGTCACCTCATGCCTG
Organism: Phyllotis vaccarum; assembly: GCA_033318265.1. NCBI lineage: Eukaryota > Metazoa > Chordata > Mammalia > Rodentia > Cricetidae > Phyllotis > Phyllotis vaccarum. The sequence goes on along the minus strand of JARWLC010000018.1, from coordinate 23,636,432 downwards.
CTCTCAACATGCTGATGCCACCCTATGATACAGCCAAGGAGGCCCTCACTCCAAGCTGTGTCAATGAGAACACGCGATCCAGGATGTTTGACTTCTAAAACTGTGAGGTAAATATGCAAAGTACCAGCCTGATGTATTTTGTTATAGCTACAGAAAACAGAGTATCGCCCTTGTGTGCAGGCACACACACACACACACACACACACACACACACACACACACACACACACTTTGCAATGATAAAGAGAACTAACCATAGAAATGAGTTCTGTGAGAATTGCCCCTCTCCTGCTGTCCACAACTACTCAGATAGAATTAAAGTTCCTGAGAGGAAGTCAGCGTCTGCTAGGACCTGAAAAGATATGAATGACAGTCACATCTGGTCCTGTTTACAGAGTGCACAATGTTCTAAGACTATGCTGAAGAGAAGGGGCTTGGGTGTCATAGAGGGACCTCCAGCAGAGGACACCATGGACACGGCACGGCTCTTGAGAGCACAAAGGTAAGGCCTGTTTTAAAAGAACCCACTGAGTTCCTAGTAATGGCCTTAGACCAGAGCAGCAGGCTGTGTGCCACTGTGGCTTGGCGTCCTAGATAGCACATGGAGCACGGGGCTCTCCGCATGAAGACCTACTCTATTCGGCAAGGCCAGCCCTGATTGCGCTGGGAGCTTAGAATGTGAAGATGAGCCGCAGTGGCACTGCTCAATGTTCAGGACAAAGCCATTAAACCCAGTCCCTACACAGTCATCAGCCACTGCAAGTTGATGCCGCACAGAATTCTGGGAAGTCAATCAGCACAGCCCACTGTGCAACTGCTGATGTCACCTTTGCAAGCAGGGGCCACGGAAATGGGACAGACCTATAGGCTCTGAGACCAGGAGGCCTCTGCTGGAACATGAGCAGCTTGGGACAGAGTTGACTCCAAGCTCAGCATGATGCTCCCTCACTTCTCTGTCTTGCCAGTCTCCACATGTACCTACACAGCCACCACCATCCCTCGGTGTCCTGTACCCAGATGCCCTCAACCTCAATCCTGCTGTGTACAGGCCTTCTTGTCTAGGTCAGCTCCAAGAAAGTTCACAGAGAAGCAGCAATGGATCGCATGACCCCTGAGTGGTCGTCTCCAAGATGGCGCTGATGGAGGGTGCACCCATGGTGCCAGCTCACTGTGGTCTTTCCACAGGAGGACATTGCCTTGAGAAGTTTCTTCACCACCTGAAGTTCCCTTAGTAACTGATGTCTGCTTATTGAATTTTTCTCAGGACAGTGAATGTTAAGGTCTGCTTCCCCTCTCCTGTAAATGGATATAAGCAGCTTCACAATAGGGACCAGCTTTTCTGGGAACAAGTTCTGAAAACAAGTTCTCTCTCTCTCTCTCTCTCTCTCTCTCTCTCTCTCTCTCTCTCTCTCTCTCTCTCTCTCTCTCTCTCTCTCTCTCTCTCTCTCCCTCTCTCCCTCTTCCCCTCTCCCCCCCTCCCCCTCCCCCTCCCCCTCTGCCTAATACCAGCAAGTTGTCATCAGGAATGAAGCAGGTGGAATCAGACAGCTGCTGATACAGAGTCTGAGGGACACATGGAATGGAGGGGGGTGGAGAACACATAGAATAGGATGAAAAGAAGCCCAGCTCCTCTCCATGTGGATTTCAGAATGCAGCATGAGAGCTGGTGCGGGGGGGGGGGGGGGGGGGGGGGGTGTCACATCCTCAAAAACAACCAGCCAAACAAAGAAGCCCTGCCCCCAGCTGGGGCAACTCAGCATGTCCCCTAAATATCATCTCTCAAGACCCCCTTTCTGAAAGTTGTTAACTATAAAGCACCCCCCCCCAAAGTTCATATGTTATAGGCTCAGGTGTCAGCTGATGAACTTTGTTGGCTCCTAAGGTCTCTGATGTCAACAATGAGTGGATTCACATTTTAATGGCATTGCTGGAGGTGCAAGAGGAGGAGGTGAAGTCACACCAGAAGAAATGCTCCTCTAGAAATGTTCAGAGAGGTGTATATCACCCCAGCCTCTTTGCTGCCTCACTCTCTGCTACCTGGATGTCACCAGGTAAGTAAGTGGCTGTGTTGGTCACACTCACTCTGCTACAGTGTCTCAGGCCCTTACAACGAAGGAGCCGACTGATACCATGATCAGTGTCCCTTCTTCAAGTCCCTTAAGCATTTTTCCCAAGGCATTTTGTCTCCGTGATAGAGAATTTACTAACACACTGAACTTCCATATCTTCTGCCATGGATTTCCCCCTAACACTGCACCAAGAGGCTCTCAGACATGGGCATAGATGTGGGAAGCCATAGCACTCCCAGGGCTGGAAGTTTAGGGAGGTAGATTTGTTCACCCTTTGAGGGCATAAAGGCTGCTGCTCCTTGGCAACTGGGACATGTCACACTGTCCAGCCTCAGATTGGTCCCAAGCTATGATGATCCATCAAGGGAAGACAACATAATACCCAAAATGCTTCAGCTCTAGTCTCTTCTCTGAAGCCAGGACCGAGAAGACCACTTGGCATGTCCAGGACGTAGCAGAGGTCGGAGAGCTACATGTGGCTCTTACGCGTCCAAGCTCAATCTGCAGAGCAGTGACTATTCTTGGCTTTGGTCTGTCAACATTTAAAAATAAAAAGGCTTGCCTTTTCCGTCTCTCTCTCTCTCTCTCTCTCTCTCTCTCTCTCTCTCTCTCTCTCTCTCTCTCTCTCTCTCTCTCTCTCTCTCTCTGACAAGGTCTCACTCTGTAGCCCAGACTATATCAAACCTTTTGATTCTCCTGCCTCGGTCTCCTAAGTGCTGGGTTACAGATGTGCACACCACCACTTCTGGATGCTTCACTTTTTCTTTTTAAGTTCACAGGAACGTGAATAAACAATAGAGGAAGGAATGATACTGGATGATTCTAACCTGGAAAAATAGGCACAGGGCAGCAGTGACCTGCTCTAGAACAGTCCGAAGATGTCAGCCTCCTCTCTGTATGGGAGTCAGGTCTGAAAAGCTAGAATAGAACAGGTCTTGGGTACAGACTGAGGCACAATAAAAAGAGTTCTGAAGGGCCACTACTCCAACACCTAGCAAGCCCCATCTCCCAGCACTGTTGGGGAATCCCTCTTCCTGTGAGGGTATTCTCCTGTACATCATCAGCTCACCCTGTAACCATCTGAATCTGGTTACATAAATAAAATTATCAGAGAAGCAAGCAGGGACTTTCAGGAGCCCCCTTAGAAATGAGCCCAGCCTTCCCCTCCCAGCTTTATCCCAAGTATCCAGTGGAGGCTGGTCAGGCAGGCAAAAGGGCTTTAAATGCAAAGAGATTATGCTGGAGTGTACAGATCCAGTAAACAAAGGGGATTTAAAAATAAATAAAGAAAGCCAGGCTTCCAGTCTGCCCTTTGAACAGAACATCAACACCCACTGTTCGCCAGGCTTCCTCATGAGTAACAGGGGTACCTCATTCCTATTACACAGAACATTAGCGAGACACAGTGCTGACCCTCCATTGCCATGAGCCAGGTAACTGAAGGGGAGGGAAAGGGGCTCAGAAATGGAAAGCACTTCCCATGGCAGGACTTGAAGGGGAATTCATTGACTGTACAGATGACGGGTGTAGGTGCACTGAGGGAAAAACATAATATTTCATGGGTGTACATCGGCAGGGCTGGAAGAAACACAAATACCACAGTAGGTCCATTAGGCCTATGAAAGAAACTGTGGTTCCCATACACTCCCTAACTGTTTTGATTCTTTCTCACCAACATGCAGAATGATCCTTACTGTTATGCTGCTTACCAGGAAGAGGGGACTTAAGATGCATTCACTTCATAATGAAACTTCCTTTCTTGCATTATAATACATAGCAGTTGTTACAAATACCCTGGGCTCAAAAAAAAAATAAAAAATAAAAAAACCCATGTAAGTACAGTTATTAAATTGCATATTTTTTTAAGGAAGAAATTTGGAAAATCTACAAATGAAAGGGTGCATGTAGGGACAGGAAAGCCAGTCACTGCCAGATGGGCCTGGGAATGAAGCCGGAGAAGCAAGCAGGTGACTTTATGGTGTTGGCACCCAATTACCCCGTGAGAGCTGAGACTCGGAGGGGTGGGGCAGTCTCAGTGGAATCGACTTTTGCTTTCTCTCTCCTCTTCCTCACTGACACCAGGTGCCAGCGCCTGCCTGTCTCATCTCTACAAGGAGACAGGAACCTGTAATCTATGCAGTGTCTCTAGCAGTGTCTGGCAGTAAATGGTCATAAATAGCATATTTCTTATCTCCCTCCTCCACTTTGGCCATCGGGCTATAGCCAAATCTCCATTCCTGAATGGCAACATTTATTTGATTTGTTTGTTTCAGACAGTCTTGTGCAGCTCAGGTTGGTCTTCAGTTCTCAATGAAGATGAGGGTGGATTTGAACTCCTGATCTTTCTACCTCCATCTCCAAATACTAGGATTATAAGCATATGCCACCATGCCAGGCTCCAGTATAGACTCTTACTCTTCCAATACTGGGATACTCTGAGGCTCTCAAAATATGCAGTTATTATCCATGATAATAATAATAATAATAATAATAATAATAATAATAACCAATACCGCGATATAGCCATATTAGTTATCCAATTTCAGGTGTAGAATTAGGTACCTCAGGAGGACCTTGCCCCACTCCAAAGCCGACCTCTGGAGGACCTCACAGGACATCAATCTGAAACAGTAGAGTGGACCTAAGGGTAGTGTGGGGATGCCTGGGAAGCAAACAAGGCACACTTCTAGGAGAAGAAAGCATTTTAGGATTTATCAGAGGCACAGTGCCAGGTTGAGCAGGTGGGAACTGGGAATGTGAATTGGAAGCAAAGCAGTTGCTTGGCACAAACGAGGCCTTCAGTCCCATCCCAAGTTCTGTAGAATAAAATGAGCGGTTGAGCAAGATGCACTGGGGATTGTCATGGGCAGCCTAAGCCCAGGGGAGGGGCAGTTCCAAAGCTGAAGGAGAGAGGCAAGGCCGCAGTGGGACAGCCAGTGTCCAAGTGAAGAGAGTGGACTTCAATGCTCTGCACTCAGGAAATGCAGATGGGATGGGAAATAAGGATGCCGAGGCCTCTTCATCTATTTGGAGAGGTATCAGTGTAGCTAAGAGAGGCCAGTTTGCAAGCCACAATGAGACCCCAGGCAAGAGGCCTCTGGGGTGAGTGAGAGAAAATGCACCCATCTTGAAAGCTTAACTCTACACCCCTTGCATCTGCTGAACCTCAGCCTGGGGAGATAAGACACCATACATTTTAGAAAAAGCCAAAGCCTCAGTCATTCCACAGCACAGCTGGCTACGAGCACAGGAGAGACCCAATCCTAGGCCTCAGGCTAGGCAGCACATGCTCTTCAAGATTGTTCATGTGCGATTTCCTCATCCCAGAGTCAGGACTGGGTTAGGTGTTTCTCTGCAGGGAATGGGCTCCCAGGTGCCAGCCCATGCACAGGAGCATGGTCTGATCCCACCCCTCCAGGCTCCACATACAGCCCATGCCAATCAATAGTTGCCTACCCTTGGAGGGCCTAGCTCCTTTTCCTGATGGATCTTAAGGGGATGGGTGGATGGGGAGGGGGAAGCTGAAGACTGACTGGGAGGAGAGAAGGGAGGAGGTGCAAGGGGATACGTGGATAAAGAAAACATTTTGAAATTAAAAAAAATAATAAAATGGAAAAAAAGATTGCTCATGTGATAGTAATAAAAAAAAAAAAACCCTGAATATTGTTTCTGTTAGCAAACACTGACTTCCAGTGTGGACCGTAAGATCATGGACCGCTGCTCTGTGACACCGGATACCATTTATAGATGGAAGAGGCAGCAGAATGGAGAAGTAAGAGACAAAAAGGCAGATCAGCAGCCTGGTACGGTGGTGCAAAGCCCCTCAGCCTACCATCTTGAAAAGCTGAGGCAGGGGAAACTGAAGTTCAAGTGAGACTTTGTCTCAAAACAAAATATAAAAAGAGGCTGGAGATGTGGCTCAGTGGTAGAACACCTACCTAGAGTCCCCAGTGAGGGCCTAGGGGCTTGGGGGTGTGGCTCAGTGGTAGAGGCCCTACCTAGAATCCCCCAGGGAGGGACTGGGAGTGTGGCTCAGTGGTAGAGCACCTGCCTAGAATCCCCCAGTGAGGGGTTGGGTGGCTCAGTGGTAGAGTCCCTGCCTAGAATCTCCAAGTGAGGGGCTAGGGTGTGGCTCAGTGGTAGAGCCCCTGCCTAGAAACCCCCAGTAAGGCTCAGAGATACAGTGCTTATCCATGCCAGAGGTTCTAAGTTCACTCTTTAGTACAAAAACATATTGGGCTCTTCTACAGTCACTTCCCTTAGAAAACATCAAACAGACTGAATTTCCCTATCCTGATAACTACAATTGTTCACTCATTGCTGGACTATTAGCTTTTAATATCCTTATTTTCATTTTTAGCAGGGTAGAACTTTGGCAAAAGTGACCCTATTTTGGTTTAGTCTGTTGTAGCTCAAGCTCAGCCTGAAGTGACGGCCTCTTCAAGACGTCATTTAACAATCTCATCTTCTCTGTCAACAAAGAAAACATGGTTGCCAGAGCTTCACAGGCTGCTGGAACCAGTCCCAACACCACCCTGGTCAGCCATTTGGGGATAACTAAGACATTTCTTTGCCCACACCTAAACCCCCCACTACAAAAAAATAGAAAGGAAAAGAAAAGAAAAAAATTCTGAGGCAAATTCAAGATGAAAATATGGCAAAATATAAAAATTAAGTAATTAATTAAGCCTCAAGTGAGTATGTGAAAATGTTTTGTAATTTGAGGATGTGGTTGGATTTACAAAAAATATTATTCCAGAGCTACATCTGCTCCCAAACTGTCACCATCATATGCCCTTCTCTCAGGCTGAAGTTTAGCTCCATTTTCAAGGCTCCTTTATTAAGACACAGATCTTGGGGCTGGAGAGCTGGCTCAGGGGTTTAGAGCATTTGCTGCCCTTACAGAGGACCTGGGTTTAACTCACTGCACCCACACCATACAGTTCACAACTGCCTGTAACTCCAGCTCTGAGGGACCTGACGTCCCTTCTGGCCTCTGTGGGCACTGCACGTACAGGGTATATGTTCCGACAAGCAGGCGTAAATGTACACCTAGATAAAAATAAATCCTTTTTTAAAGAGATTCAAACCTTTCTTGAGAGTGAAGTTCACACACACACACACACACACACACACACACACACACACTTATATAGCATGTCCGTGCAGTATATATGTATAAAATACTTGATTGTTTCCTGCCAAATTCCCATGAATAATTTAACGTGAGATGTATGCTTTGAAAGCAATGAACTGCGTTCCATGGCCAGGAGCTGGATCCAAGCTGGAGACTCAGCCATCCAGCATCATTATGTGTCCAGAAGCCACAGTAAATTCACTGCAAAAGGCAAGATCCCCGGTTCCTGGGAGGAGAAGGGTCACTAGAAACAAATCAAGAGGGCACGGCTTTATTTAATTGAGAACTAAATATCTCTGCAATTGTTTTCTCTCTTCTAAGGAAGGTCATTTTGCTGTGCAAGCATGTCAGCACCTCCTGGGTGGCTCTGTCCCTGAGCAGATCCAGATCCCCCATCTGTGTGAGGGTTCTCTCTTCTGCACCACACAGACACAAGCTGCCAAGCCAACATTTGGATTTCCAACATCCTTCCCCACACCCCCGAGCCCATCTCACTTCCTCTCTCCCTTAGTCAGGCACTCAGAGGCCCCACTCATTAGCCACGGAGTCATGGAGATTCACACAGTATTAAGATGGCAATATCATCTTATTGGCTATTAACACAAATGTGCCAATAAACATAGTGCATAAAAATTATACATATTCCCTCAGAGTCCATAATCCCGAACTGATACTGCGTCACACAGAACACACTTCCCCAAAAGTAGTGCTTAAAGTCACAACGTACAAATTGAATTTTAAATAAATTTCCTGAAACATCACCAATGGTTCTAGCTGTATTCTCTGGATAGACTTGCTAAAATTTCAGTGCAGAATGACCATATATACCCAGGCCCAGAAAAGGTTGGGACCAAGGAACACTGATCTGCCTTGACCTCAAGTTGTTTCCAAGGGGTTGTTAGCTACACATGCATTTGGGTACACTTGTGAAAATAACCCCATCTTCTCCTCAAGGGCTTCTCCTAATTACCAGTGATCATAAGTTTCCCAAAGTCAGCTTGTCTTCACCCCATCCACTGTCAAAAAGGAGATGCTAATTGCATTATCACCCTGCCAACACCCTCTGAAAAGATGCCAGCGATCATTAATGGATACCACAGAGCCAATCACAGCAGACCCAAACTCAGAGCCAGCCCGTAGTATGATTCTGTGTCCCACGTGTGCATGAGCTCCTAAAAAGCCATAGGATAGGGTATATGGGAATGCTAAAGACCAGGATTGTCTTCTGTATCTCCACGAAACCTCTAGTGCTTCGGCTCTAGAATATAAGCTAACACACAAACACACACACACAAACACACACACAAACACACACACACAAACACACGCACACAAACACACACAAACACACACACACAAACACACACACACAAACACACGCACACTTCACAGCAGTGAAAAGTTACACGTTACCCCCAAAGCTAAACTTTATCCCACCTTTTTGCCTCCCTGACCAAGCTGATCATTTCAACATTCTATCTAAAAGGCAAAATGAAATGGAATTTGTGTTGTGTTATTTTACATAATGAAGAATCAAAAGCTCGGCACAGTGAGATACTATACTATAGCAGTGGCCACTCAAGCACTCAGAAGGCTGAGGCAGGAGAATTACCATGACATCGAGGCCAGACAGAGCTACAGAGTGAGACCCTGTCTTAAAATCAGATGGGCTGATCTTGGAAGGCTGTCAGTGGGGCTCCTTTAATAAATTAGTATTTGTGGTTACTTGAGCATTATTTCCTGCAAAAACAAAAGCCCAAAATAATTTGCCCTTGGTCACCCAACTTCCTTTTCAGAGCTGTACAAAGTGACGCTGTGGTTTTCCTGTGTTAAGTATTCTCCCATGGCTCACCCAAGAAGGTACATTTTGAACTAAAATAAGATTCAGCTATCAAAATGCCCCCACCCCACCCCAATCATCAAGGCCTAGCTCCAGCCTCAATTCTTCATGTTATTTTTCTTAGCTCTATTAGAAAAGGGAGAAATAACCATGGACAGTCGCCAGCTCAAGCTCCTCCAAGAGCTCGATCCTCACAAAGGTAAGGGGTGGCAACCAAACTCCTCTTGGGAGAAGAAATAGTTGTGAAAACATATTGGGCTTCAGTCATAAAAGTAAAACCAACTTTACAAGTGTGTCTGATAAAAGAGGTAAATTTTTCAGAGTCCATCCCTCTTATGGGAACTGAAGCCTGTCTCCCATAGGCCAAGATTTCCTGAGCGTGACAGTCTCAGCTGTCTGTCAAACTGGTTGGGTGGAGAAACACTTGGAGACTGGGAGAGCACTTAACAGCTGGGGGGTGGGGAGGAGATTGTTGGAGAACCGTTGAGGGGGAAGACCTGCCTAGAGAAGCTGGGTGGGGGTGGGGGGGCGGTCCAGGATGTGAAGAGGGGGAGCCAGAGGGGAAAGCTGCTCCCTTCTACCCTTCTTCCTCCTCTCTTTCCCATCTGCCTTGAAGGGAGCCGCTTCGCATCCAGGACGGATACTCACATAAGCCAAGAATCCGCAAAGGCAAATGACCATCCCAGAAACCTACAAAAGCTCTAGTCAAAATGAATGTGTCTTCCGTATAAAGCATTCTCTCGGGCATTCTGTCCCAGGGATGGGGAAGTCTAACCCACTGGAGGATGAATCTTTACAAAACGGAGCTACAGGCTACACAGAACTTCCTGTTCTGGGATTCTGCCTCGTGGAAATGACCAGAGTCGCACCCTGAGTCCCAAGTGTGGAGGAATGTTTGTCCCAATCCCACTGATCATGCCAAGAAATTATAGACAACTCAATATTTACCAAGAAGGAAGTGGTTAAACTATATAGCTTATTCATGAAAGGCGATTCTGTAAATTCTTAAAATTAAAAAAAAAAAAATTTGGAGAAAATTGTCAAGGATGAGAGGGCATGCTTGCAATATGTTAAGAACAGAATAGAGAGAAAATAGAATATAAAAACTATATGTAGTAGAATCCCAAGTCTGAACAACGACAAAAAATAATAATACATCTAAATACCCATGGGCCTGTAAAGAAATGCATAAAAAATTTAGCAGTGTTTATCTCCGGATGGTCGAATTACAGACAGCTTTTATTTTCTTCTAAAAATTTCCCTATGTTCTCGGATGTTCACAGATAAATTTGTATTGCTCCTCTACTCCAAAAGCAATACCCTGTCTTTGTTCTTTCACGCAGGCTGAACCCCCACAGCACTAGCTGTCAGAGTGACTTAGCACAAACATCCTGTCCCCCCACCTCAGAGGTTTGGGCTTATGCACCCACCTGGGTTTCCCCAGCTCTTCACCTGACGCCTCAGGGTCCTGTTTTGTATTTTTATTGTTTTCTCTCAGTCAGTGAATCCCAAGGCAGAGGCCGTGCTTCTGCCGGAGAACTGCACGGCAGAGGCAGGATACGAGGAATGGAGAAACCAATAGGGAACTTCCCCAAGTCCTGCGACAAGATGGGGCATAGCAGATTCCATCAGGTGTGTTTAATGTACAGGGACGTCTTGATGGACATGCTTGTTAAGAGAACTATGGGTGCTGCTGTTCCCTGGTACCCCATCTATGACCAGGATCTGCGTTAAGGGCTAGGAAAAAGGACATCCGCATCTTGCTGGTCTCTCATCCAAGCTCTTGTTTGGAACGTAAATGGCCCCTGAAAACCCATGTGTTTTTACAAGCTTATCCCTTAGAGTGGTGCTCTGCAGAGGAGGGGGAGGAACCTCTAAGGGGTGGGGCTTGCTTAGACATCACAGGACTCAGCCTAACCTGCCTCCCTTTTGCTCTGTGGCCATGGGATAAGTGGGTTTTTGCAGTTGACTATGTTGTGCTGCCCAGTTCAGTAGCAACGGTACCAACTCATTGGCTGCGATCTTGGAAACTATGACCTACGATTAAGTCACCTTAACTCTTCATCAGTTCATTGGTTCTGGTATCCATTATAGTGATGGCTAGTTGACTGATACAGCCTCTCGGAGGCCCTGGTGACCTGGCACCAAAACAAATGTGATTGCAGGGGTCTGCACTGATGCTGCGATTTCTCCTGAAACTGAAGTGAACTATGCTGGATGCCTTCCTATCTGCTTTGCGAGGGACTTGTGGCTGTTCACTAATTGTACTTTGCACGCCACCCCAAGTCCCACAGACATGCCATATTGCTTTGACCTAAATAAGCTGTGTACTTCATTATCCCGCCTGTAAGGATTCCTGGCACATGGTAGCTACCCGGTAAACGTGCTAACCCGACTAACCCAACATGGTGTCATCAGATAGCTGTGTGTGGATGTCCTGCCCATCTCATCCATACACATGGCCAGGTGGCCACTCTCCACCCCACCCCCACCTGTACCCATAGGGAGTGTCACTATTAGAATGTGTGGTTTTGTTGAAAGAGGTATGTCACTAGGGAGTGGGCTTTGAGGTCTCAGAAACTCAAGTGTGGCCATTATGTCACTGTCACTTCCTGGTGCCTGAGGATCCAGTTGTAGAACCCTCAGCTACCTCTCTAGCACCCACCATGTCGGTTTGTGTGCCACCATGCTCCACACCATGATGACATTGGACTGAACCTCTGAAACCGTAAGCCAACCCTAACTAAATGTTTCACTTTATAAGAGTTGCAGTGCTCGTGGGGTCTCTTCACAGCCATCGAAACCCTAACTAAAACAAACTCTGACCCTTAGAACCATGAGTCAAGTTAAATGCTTTCTTTTATAAGCCACCTTGGTCATGGTGTTCAATCACAGCAATAGAACTTTTCCTTTACAGGGTCAGCCTGTCATCTGGCTTCAACTGCAGTTAGCCTGACTAGACAAGGAGCCTAGCAACAATTTAACTGAGTGATCAGTTCAGTGTCCCCTCTGCTTCATTTCCACAGAGGATATCGGTTATCACTTCTGGGAGGTGAGACATCTTATTGAATCAACTCTCCATCTCTGTACAGTGTCGTGAGGAGCTGAAAGGGGACAGCAGGTGCATCATGCCTGATCCTTTTAAGCAATGAGGACCTGCCTTGTAGACATGAGACTGAGTTGTGGGAGACCTTTGACCTCTTTCAGGTGAGCTTCTGATTTACAACTCATTGTGCTTTCTAACGAATCATTTTGATGCAATAACTCCACCAAGAAGCGCAAAACCTTCTTCTCGGGAATGCAATTAAGGGAAAAATTAGCAATAAATTGTTTTCAGTACTTAACTCACCTCCAAATTTATGATGGCTGAAATTTATTGTTTCAGGGGTCTGAGAAGTAGCAATTAATTTTATCCCATTTGCTGTCATTCAGCCTCAAAAGTGAGGTGTAAATAAGGAAGTGCCCACAGCCCCGGGTTTTCAACAAAAGAACAAAACCCTTACAGATATTAGCTTGGAAGATTCCAGAACATCAGATGGAGGGAAGGAAGCACTGCTCTATAAGCAGCAGCATCTTCCGCTGTAGAGCCCAGAGCCATCCTGGGTATGGAAACGGGCTGCATAGAGTGTAAATAGGAAAAGCACCAAGTCAGGCCCTGACGGCCCAGGCTGAATGTATCCATTTACCCTACAAAGAAGCACAGCTCACCTCCATTGTATGGAACTCATTTTGCAGACAGTCGGGGACCGCGAGATTCCTCCTGGACACAGTTCTGCTTTACACCATCTAGTGCCACCACTAGTGTCAGCCCGAGCAGATTTATAGCCCATTCATTCACGGGAACAAAAACCCTGCCACAGCTAGTCATGGGACAGGCAATAGCAGTTAGTTCAAAAGATACCAGAGGCAATCCCTCACCTCCCCATTCAGCCCTACATGACCCACACTACTTTGGAGGTAATAAACACTTCTTGTTTGTAGGCTTTGAGTCATAATCCAGGGATGGCTGTACGGATATTGTGTCTAAGGGAACAGCTTTCTTCCTACTCAGGCCTTACTCCAGCCCTCTTGTTGGAGAGGGACCAATAGGAATTCTTTTGAAGCCAAAAGATACCCTAGTCTTTCCTCCTGTCTACCCACTACAGGTAGTGACTAAACTAAGGTGTCAGATTTCAACTTGGTCTTATTTCTGGTTCAGTGTGGTAGAATGGCCTAACCTCAGCAGAGCAGCCAGTGTCTTTAACTGTCCAGATTTAAACAAGACAAGAGCTTTGGGGGTGGGGGTGGGGTCACTCTGCCTAAGTGCATGTATAACATCTGAAGGAAGTCAGCAAATTTGATGGAGGAGCCTCAGAAGAGGGTTTGCCTTACCTGCACCTTGGTCAGAAACAGAACTGGGCAGGCTCCTGTCCCTATCAGGGGAGGCAGCTGGTCAAATGAGCCACCAACTATCCCCGGAGTCTGCAAGCTGAGGCACAGGCCAAGCACGAATGTGTTGAATGAATGAGTCGCTGAATTTCCCATAACCTAACAATAGGAATGGAGTAGGAAGAGTTAGTTCCAAATGCATCCTTTGAAAAAAATCTGGGAGTCCCAAGTTAAGTCAAAGAATTAATAGAATGGCCTAGCATTCTATCCCATTTTGAAGCTATCTGCCACCACTGATAAGCCTCAACTTATTATCTGCAAAATGGGAATGGTCACTACAGCTAACGCATAAATCTTCTGTCAGAATTCAACACAGTTGTCTCTCTGTAACGATGGGAGATTAGTAACTATGAGGCCCAAATCCTCAGACACACAAGTCTGTTGTGTAGAATGACATGGTGTTTGCATATAACTTATACACAGTCTCCTGTAAAATAAGCTGTAGTGTTTTATAAATAATATGTAGTGTTTTATAATAATATGTAGTTGTTATATTGCATTGTTTAAGGGAAATGATAAATAAATATGATATATACATGTTCAATATATATTCAGGTTTTACATACTTTCAATTCATGGACTAGTTGAATCCATGGATACGGGACATGTAGACACATAGACACAATAGATAGATGCACAGATATGTACATACTAAAATAGAAATGATACATAAATAGATGATAGTATATACATATATTTATATGTGTGTACATACATGTGTAGATAAAGATGATTTATAGATAGATGAATAGATAGATGGTAGACGACAGGTAGATAATGTAAGAAAGGATGTGGATGTATAAATAGATAGTGGATGCATAAATAGATAACTTATAGATAATAGATGGATAGATGGGTGGTAGATAGATACACAGGAAATAGATGGATAAATAGATAATAGATGAATGGACATACAGATGGACACTGAGATAGGTAAATAATTTTTTGCTTTGTTTGGGGTGATAAAACATTCTGACCAAAAGTAGCCAAGGAAGGAGGGAGTGTATTTCAGCTTCCAAGTCACAGTCTCTCACAGACAGAACTCAAGGCAGGAACTGAAGCAGAAACCAGGGAGGGAGGCTGGTTTCTTGCTCCCTCTCACTTGCTCCCTCTCACTTATGCTAAGCCAGCTTTCTTTTCTTTTTCTTTTATTTTTTTAATTTAAAATTTTTAACATAACCACCACTGTTTCCCCTCCCTCCATCTTCCCAGTTATCCCCCCTCCCCCTTCCTCCTGCCCCATTCCCCCCATTTGTTCCTCAGAGAAAGTAAAGACTCCCAGGGTAAGTCAATGAGGTCTGGCATATCTAGCTGACCAAGCCTTTCCCCCAGTATCAAGGCTGAGTGAAGTGTTCCTCTGTAGGGAATGGGTTCCGAGAAGCCAGTTCATGCACCAGGAATAAACTCTGGTCCTACTGCAAGAGGCTCCACAAACTGCTCACACCATTCGACTGTCATCCACATTCAAAGGTCCTAGTTCAGTCCCGTGCAGGTTCCCCAGCTGTCATTTCCGGGTTAGTGAGCTTCCAAATAGCTCCGGTCAGCAGTCTCTATGGGTCTCCTCATCATGATCTCATATAACCTTCCTCCCTCTCTTCAGATGGATTGAGAGCTCAGCCCAGTGCTTAGCTGTGGATCTTTGCATCAGCCTCCCATGAGTTGCTGGATGAAGGTTCTATAATGACAATTAGGGTGGTCTTTCATTTGATTATAGGGGAAGGCAAGTTCAGGCACCCTCTCCAAAATTGCTTAGAGTCTTAGCCGGGGTCATCTTTATGAGTTCGTGGGTATTTCCCTGGCACCAGGTTTCTCTCTAACTCTACAATGGCTCCTCTTCTGGGTATCTCTTTCTTTGTTCTTATTCTTTGTCCTGCCCCCAAATGAAATGCCCCATTTCCTCGTGTTCTCTTCCCACCTCCCCTTTGCTCCCTCTCCCACTATGATCCCAATTTACCCAGGAGATCTTCTCCATTTCCCCTTCTCAGAGCGATCCATGGATGTCTCTCTTAATTTCCTCCTGTTTCCTAGCCGCTTGGGGGTTGTGGATTGTAGCCTGGTTATTCTTTGCTTTACATCTAAAATCCACTTATGAGTGAGTGCATACCATGTCCATCTTTCTGGATCGTGCTACTTCACTTAGGATATTTTCTAGTTTTGTCCATTTGCCTGAAAATTTCAGGATGTCACATTTTATTTTATTGCTGAGTAGTACTTCATTGTGTAAATGTATGACAATTTTTCAATCCATTCTTTAGTTGAGGGGCATCTAGGTTGTTTCCAGGTTCAGGTTGCTATGAATAACGCTGCTATGCACATAGCTGAGCTAATATCCTTGTGGTAAGAATGTGCATCCCTTGGGTATATACCCAAGAGTGGTATTGTTGAATCACTGTGTAGATTGATTCCCAGTTTTCTGAGAAATCACCATACTGATTGCCAAAATGCCTGTTCAAGTTTACATTCTCATAATCATTGGAGGAGTGTTCCCCTTACTCTGCTGATGTCAGCAAGCTTTCTTACACAACCCAGGACTTTCTGCACAGGAGTGGTATTACCCAATCACCAATCAAGACAATTCCCCACAAACACGGCTGTAGGCAAATATGATCTGGGCAATCTCTCCATTGAGAATCCATATTCTCAGGTGATTTTCGGTAGTATCAAGATGACAATAGCTAACTAACATGGATTTGTTGATGATGGATGGATGGATGGATGGATGGATGGATGGATGGATGGATGGATGGTTGGATGGATGAACAGGAAGAAGGATGATGAATGTATTGTATGAGGTATCTGGCCCAGACTTTTGGGCCTAGCCTTGTAACCAAGACTTTTAGGCCTAGCCTCAAGGTTTGAATCCACAGGCCCACAGACCCACAGTCCTACAGAGACACACAGATGTTTACATTAATTACATGCTGATTGACTGAAGGCCCAGGCATATAACTTGCTAGCTCTTTACCCTTAAACTAATACGTGACTCTTATCCTGTTCAGCCATACGGCTCGGTACCTTTTCTCAGAGCAGCATAGTAATCCTCTGCATCTTCTGGCTTCTCTGTGGCATTTCTGCTCTGTTCTTCCTGTTCCCAGAGTTTTCTTAGTCTGGTAGCCCCACCCACACTTCCTGTCTGCCTTTGGCCAATCAGTGTTTTTATTAAGCCAGTAGGTGGAACATGGATGAACGATAGGTAGGTAGATAGGTAGGCAGGTAGACGATAGATAGACAGACAGACAGACAGACGGACAGACAGACAGACGGACAGACAGACACTTTTAAATTTAGCATAGCACTAACCAAATAGTTTTATTAAATCAGTTTAGTTGGAGAAATTAGTTAAGGCAAACAGGAGGTGGTGATGTCCATGGGATAATGCTATTGGGTAAATGCTGTCAATGTTGCAGCCCTGCCATAGGCCAAATGCCCATCTCTGCCAATCACTTCTCTGAACTCTGTCTCCTGTGATCCTAATGTTCTAAGAATTAAGCATCAAGGTAAAGGGCATTGACACAGGACTTTACAAGCCTTGTCCCTGAGCACTGGTACCAGAGTCCATGGGGTTCAGGTAGGAAGTAAAGCACTGAAGGAAATGTGAATCCAGACTATGCACTTAAGACAGAGCCTCCTGGCTGGAGGAGGTGGGAGAGAGAGACTCCAAAGGCCTAATACGGTGGGCAGGAGTAAGAAGATGAAGCCATGAAACGCAAAGAAAATTACACTGGACATCAGTCGCTTTAAGTACACTTCTTGCTAATCAATCAGTTTTTACTGTGATGCCTCCAGCTCAGCTCATAAGGCCGGAAAGCAGCTTCGGTAGTGGTTTGAAATGTTTCCAGTTTAATAATCTCTGCTAATTGAAAGTAGCTCCAAAAGGGGGGAGAGGTGGAGAGCTGGGGGCGCAGGAGCAGTTTATGGCAATAGAGATGCCCCTGTAGGGAATAAATAACCTTTGATGCTGGAGGGAAAACCCACTTTCTGGGTCCCCCAATAACTAATTTCTACAAATGTGTGCTTTGCCCCTGGAATCTTCTCTTCGTATGTTTTAATTGCAGAATGTAACGGCGACAGAAGTGCTGAGAAACCTGTATTTAATCTATGGAAAATTAGCTACCCCCTACTGTAAAAACTCGATTTTTTCCCCTTCAACGGAGAATTGCATCCATTTTTATAATTGTTCTTTCCTTTCAAATCACCTGATATGAAAAATGCGAGGCTACGTTACAGTTCATCTGCTCAACGCTGTCCTTATGAATCTGAGACATCCATGCTTTAATGGAGAAATTGCCCGACTGAAGTAAATCATGTCACCTTCACCCCTGTGATCATATTGGTTGCAGACATCTGCTGACCTAACCTGCAGAGCTTAAAACAAAAACACATTTCCATGTGCGGGCTGAGATATTTGGCTCAAATGATGTCTAAATAGGTCATAATGAAAAGTAATTTTTAGCATGAGACAAAGCTACAATTTAACCAGACTTTTGACAGCTTTTAAATATACATAATTATTTGGTATTGTCATTTAAACAGGTAAAAGGCAGATTTTTAGCAAAAGGAAAAAAAAAAAAAAAAAAAAAAAAAAAAACCTGGTTTCTCCAGCTTCCTAGGCAGAACTAAGGACTAGGGATGTGGATACATCTGATGTGCCAGGGGTCAGCTGAGCTGTCCTCCCTCTGCACTCACACACCTGCTCCAGAAAATGGATCTACACACGTGAGTCTTCTTTCCATAGATTTTTATTTATATTTGGCCTCCCCAGACCTTAAGTTGGCTTTTTGAGAGTGTCATTATGTAGCTTGGGCTGTCTTTGAACTCAGGGTCCCCTCCTTCCGTCTCCTCCTAAGTTCCAGGACTTCAAGGGTGTGCTATCATGGCTGGATCTGGCTCTCCTGTAAAACGGTATCATCAAGAAAGAAAGAGAAACAAACAAAGGTTCATAACAGGCCCTGAATTCAAGGATGACAGCTCTTGGATGCTGAGACATCAGCCCATGGTCTCTGTCAATCTAGCCCTGTGACAGGGCAGAGCGTCATGGTGGGAACACAGACTGGGGAAGGTCTGGTCACCCAAGATCCAAGAACAACAGCTAAACCAAAGTGGTAGCTTAAGAAGAAAGTAGAGAGATGAAGATAGGCTGCCCATAACATCATAGCAAGTCTCCAGACCTGTGTCAGCTTAAAGAATTAAATCCTGAGTCCAGAGGCAGACAAGAAAATAATCCAAGATGGTAGATGATACTCGCATGCCTTGAGACAAAAACCTTTCTTGCTAATCAGTATTCCAAGGACTCCCGTGTACTCAGAGAGGCTGTGGGGGTGTGTTTACATCCTAAAGTTAAATGGAAGCAGAAGGAAGACCGTGCAGCCCAGCCAGCCTCCCATCGTGAGTGAAGGAAAAGATCGAGATGAATTTGTCTTGTGGGAGATAGACAAATATCGAGGGAGACAGAAACCCAGCCTGAAAGGTGCTCTGCAGATCTTGGTTCTCAGATCACCCCACTTGGGCACATACCTGCAGCTTCCCATAGCTGCCCAGTGCTAGGACCTACATGAATAATGTGGGCATCCACGAGGCTCCTCCTTTTCTTCCAAAACCAGTTATACCTGAAACTAGAAGGCCTGTGATTTCTAGAGTGGTTATACAATGTAGTAATTGCATGTGGCCTTTGGGGGAAATTTCCCATCTAAACCAAAACACTACTGACGATTTTATAGACTACTGAGCTAATGAGAAGCCTAAAATCCTAGTTTAAGACAACATTTCACTCTGCTTCCTTCTCCCACAATTATACCCCTAAGTCATTAACGCCTTATTTTAAATTTGTCTTAGCAGCATTCCAGGCAGTAACTTTTGGAAAACCCCCTCCTTAGATTGACCCACACCCCACCATACTTTGCTTTCCTGTGGTTGTGATAAGTCAGACTCAGGTGAGAAAATGGTTCATCAGAATTCCAGTTCACAGCTCATCATGGAGGGAAGCCAGGTAGGAACCTTGCTCCTGTTGGCTTTCTGTGAAAAACGCCATGACCAAACTCATGGAGCAAAGTGTTTATTAAATATCTTAGAACTTATAGTTCATCATGAAGGGAAGTCAGGGTGAGAACCTGGAGGCAGGAACTCACCAAAGCTGGGGGCTACTGCTTACTGCCTTGCTTCTCATGGCTTCCCCAGCCTGCTTCTTATAGGGCCCAGGACCACTGGACTCTCCCACATCAGTCATCAATCAGGAAGTTTCCCACACAGACTTTCCAAAGGCCAATATGATGGAGGTAATTCTTCAGCTGAGGCTCCCTCTTCCTACACTCTACGAGTGTCAAGTTGACAGGACACTAATCAGTGTGGTCATCCTCCTAGGGATCCACGGTAGCAGAACACTGAGGTCCAAATCCCCAAAGCCAGCCTGTGATGGACCATGTTGAACAACTAGACACAATCCCTCCACCTCAGCTCTCAATGACTCTAACTGTTCGTGTTATATATAGGGAACTAATAAAAACTTCTTAATGAGAATATTTGTGTGTGTGTTGTGTGTGTGTGTGTGTGTGTGTGTGTGTGTGTGTGTGTGTGTGTGTGTGTGTGTGTGGTGTGTCATGTCTATGTGTGAGTGTGGATACCTTTGTGGGACAGAAGAAGGTGTCAGATGGTCTGCAACTGAAGTTACAGGCAGTTTTGAGCAATCTGACATGGGTACTGGAAACTGAATGTAGGTCCTCTGGAAGATCAGCAAACACTCTTGAACATCAAGCTATCTCTTTGGCCCCAACAAACTCTTCCTGAGTGAATGAATAAAAGCATCCAACATTTGAGAGGAATATAAAAAGTTGTTTCATGATAAAATGAAGGCAATCAAACATCACAAAAGCCAACAGCCCAACACTGGGAACCCAGAGGATAGCTGGCTGTGGTAACCCTTGCTCTAAAGCTGGTATAGGGTTACACAGACTATAATCCCAATACTCAGGAAGCTGAGGCAGAAGGATTGCCTTGAGTCAAGTTCCGACTGGAATACACAGTACAAGAGCAGCTGGGGAACAGAGTGTAGCAAGACCCTAGCTAAATTACACACACCAAAAAGAGAGGGGAAAAACAAAACAGTGACTTCTACTCAGCAAATACATATTCCACCTCTGCAGATGAGAAGCATTGAGAACATCCCCTCTCCCCCTCTGTACCCCCAAAGAGCTCAGCTTGGAAAACACGAGTTTGAAGCACCTTCTGGGCCTGCCAAAGCCTCTATGTCACTGCCTAGAGTCTAGAAGCAGAAGTCTCAACCCTTACTTTGTGTCCTTACTAACAAAAGATAATATTGAAAACATATCCCTGGTTAACATTTAAGTCTTGTATGAGCAAACTCTGTCCTTATATTAATGTGAGTTTTGTAAGCGGCCTATCTATAAAATACCATAACGTGTTGAGGCATCGAAAATGTTGTATTTCCTACACTAAACATGACTTTAAATTTGTAGCCAATCTTTTAAAAAATATTGTACACTGTTCAGTCTTAAAATGCCATCCACCGAAATGCCTGGCAAGAAAATCTAAGGCTTTGTGCTGCTGGTTCATTTTGATCGTCAACTTGACTAAGACGAACCTGGGCCAATGAATGTCTGTAGTGGAACAGTATTTACCCGACAGGACAGTGTCTTTGCCCACATGAGCCCTCAGAGGCTGTGATCACATGCACAGGGCCTGTACAGAATCAAAAAAGCCAACATCGCAGCATGGAAGGGGAAGGGTCTCATGAGGCACAACGGACAGTTGATGGTTCCAGGGGGAGGGAAAGTCAGTTTTCTTCAAAGATGTGCCCCCTGAGAAGCTGCCTATGCCCAATGGATAATAGTACACGTCTGCACACTCAGGCAACACTAATGCTGTCAGTTAAAAAAATAAAACAGCACCTGAAGGAGGAGGGGAAGCTTTGGGGGGGGGGTTGGTGGAGGAGTTGCAGAGGAGGAAAAGGGATGGTTTTGATTTAAGCATATTATGTGCATGTATGAAATATGATGATGATGGTGATGATGATGTAACTCCTGGGACATTATCAAGGCACACCTCTGGATGTGAGAGTGTTTCTATACCTCCTGGTCCACTGAGATGTGAACAGGAAGCCTCACAGTCCTTCCTCCATATAGGCACTACCATGATGTCTTCCTACCCACAATGAGCGATACCCCCAAACCTTGAGCCAAATGACAGCTTCTTCCCTGAGGTTGCTTTTGCCTTTAAGTTGCTTCTTTGATTATTTTTTTGTTGGTGTAATTTGATAAAAACAGAGTCTCCTCCCTCCAAACCCTCCCACACGCCCCACCCTGCTCACCTTCAAATTCATGGCCTCTTTTTTCATTAATTGTTATTACATGCATATATTTGTGTATTCAGACATATTCCTAAATATAAGGGGTTGAGTCCATATGCCATTTGTATGTGTTTTTCGGGGCTGACTTGCCAGGCATTTGATCATAGCAAGAAGAAAAGTAGCAAAGACAGGCTGCAGGTATTTCTTTTTTTTAATTCTATACTTTGAGGATATTTCTGTTTCATTTTCAACCAAGGTTCCTTCCTAGTCAAAGAAGTAAATACGCTCCCTAATAAAATAGTTTCATTTCTGGGCAACACAATCCAAGTTTGCTGTGTGTGTTCTCCTTAACTATAGTGGCAAAGGGTGGGCAGATCAGGAGCCAGAGTGGCCCGATAGATTCAGGAAGACAGAGAAACAGTGTCCAACCATGTTCTTAGCCAGGAACCCCCAGCCTTAAGCAACCTTGGGCTGCCCCCATTCCGTTCAGGATGAAGAGAATCCAAAAGGCAGTCATCAAGCAGGGTGTCAGGGAAGACATAACACCATGATCGTGTATGGGGAAGACTCCTGCTACTCTTTACCTCCCAGCCCAAACTGATGAGCTTGACTCTTGGTCATCAGATCTACTCAACGAACACTTCACATGACTGTGTCAAGACATGGTTTATCCCCTTGATCCAGGACTTTAGAGATTCTATAAAAGTTGAGTATAATAAAGAAATTTTTATGAATGGATCTGGGGCAAGGGCATAACTGTTTGTCAGAAAATTCCTGAAGAATTGAGTGATGGAGATAATCTAAGACCCTGGAGATAAACTAAGGATTCCCTTAACTAAACCTAGGACAATAAGAGCCAGAAAATGGTAGCTGTGGTGGTTAATGATCATTGTCAATTTGAGTGGATTTGGAATCACCTAGAAGACACAGTTGTGAGTGTGACCTTGAATGTTAATTGAGCTGGTGAGGGAGAATCTGCCCTGAATGTACATAGTCCAATCCCATGGGCCGCAGATTTGGTTTGAATAAAAGGAGGGAAACGAAAAAGCTAGCTGACCCCACAAGCATGTTTTCTCCACCGCAATGCCCTGTACCTTCAGACCAACAAATCCTTCCTTCTTGACATTGTTTTTTTATTTTTATTATTATTTTTTTTGGTCAGGTACTTTAATAACAGTAATGCAAATGTAAGTAATATAACAGTGATGAATTTCAACCCTAAGAATGAAACATATGGTTTTAAGACCACGCTGAGAGTCAAGGATGCTTGAAAGACTAAGTAAGAGGGGAGGCTGTGTACAGTGCTCCAGGCAGGAGATTATAGATTCCTTCCATAGAGCTGCAAGCAAGCAGAAAGGAGAGGAAAGAAAAGCAAGAGGAGGAGAGAGAGAAAGGATAGGGGGGAGGAGAGAGAGGAGGCAAGAGGGATGACTGGCCCGGAACATCAGCACCCTTGGCGGGCAGTCATCAGTGTTGCTGAGAAGAGCTGGCAAATGTGAAGTAAGAAATACCATCTCTGAGGTCTCGGAAACATCGCTCTACAGAGCAGTAATATTACAAAGGACAGACAGACGGATCCTGGAAGAGGGTTCCTAAGTTACCATAGAAAGTCACTCATGTGACATATAGACGAATGTGATTTTAAAGCTGATGCAAGGGAGTATAATATCTTTTCCATTTAAAAAGCTCCGGCCCAGCTAGATGGCTTAGTTGTTAAATACACTTTCTGCTGGGCCTGACAACTTGAGTTGAAACCAATACAATGGAAGAAGAGAACAGACTCTCACGTGTTGTCTTCTGACCTCTACAAGCACACAAGGACACACACATACACAGACTAAACAAATATATCAAAATTTTAAGTTCTATTTTTTATAATAGAGTTACAAGGGTAAAGATGAACATAGAATGACACGTTCTTACCCCAGTTTCCCTTCCTCCTCTCCTCCTACTCCCTCTCCCTATCACCCTTTTATCCCCACACACTCCTGCTCTGTTTCTGTTCAGGAAGGGGCAGGCCTCCCATAAGTGTCAACAAAGCATGGCATATTGAGGTAGGACTAAGCTGCCCCCTTTGTATGAAGGCGGGAAAAGGCAACCAATATGAGGAATAGGTTCCCCAAAGCCAGCCTAAGCAATAGGAACAGGCCCTGATCCCATTGTTAGGAGCCCCGCAGACAGACGAAGCTCCTGTTTTATATGTATGTAGGAGGCCTAGGTTGGTCCTGTGTCAGTCCACAGTCTGTGAGTTTCTAGGAGCCCAGATGTTTCTGTGTGCTCCCTTGTGATGACCTTGAGTCTCCTCCCTGCTTCTCTTACAATCCCTCCTCCCCTTCAGCAGGACTCACAGAGCTCAGCCCAGGGTATGGCTGTGCATCTCTGCCTTTCTTTCCACCAGTTGCTGGATGAAGGTTCTCTGATAACAATTAGAGTAACTGCCAGTCTGATTACAGGAGATGGCCAGTTCAGGCACCCTCTCTACTGTTGCTAACAGACTTAGCTGGCATCATCTTTATGGATTCCTGAATATTTCCCCAGCACTAGGTTTTACCCTGACTCCAAAATGCCCTTCGCCATAAGATATCTCTTCCATTAGTCTCTCCCTCTGTTCTGCCCCCAACCCCAATCCCAAATGTTCCCATCCTCCACTCCCAGCCCTCAGTTTACACAGGGGATCTCTTCTATGCACAATTCCCAAGGAAATCCATGGGTTCCTCTTTGGGCTCTCCATGTTACCTAGCCTCTCTGAGGCTGTGGACAGTAGCATGATTATCATTTACTTAACAGCTAATATCTACTCATGAGTGAGCACACACCATGTCTATCCTCCTAGGTCTGGGTTACCTCACTCAAGATGATTTTTTCTAGTTCCATCCATTTTCCTAAAAATCTTATGATGTCATTGTTTTCTACAGCTGAGTAATACTCCGTTGTATAAATGTACCAAGTGCTAGCTATTAGGAATAATGATGCTATAAACATAGTTGAGCAAGAGCCCCTGTGATATGATTGAGCATCCTTTTAGTATGCCCAATCTTGAGGTAGACCGATTCCCAATTTTCTGAGAAACCACCATACTGATCTCAAAAGAGACTCCAACCAGCAGTGGAGGAGTGTTCCCCTATTCCACATCCCCTCTAACATAAGCTGTCATCAATGTTTTTTGATCTTAACCATCTGACAGGTGTAAGAGTTCAGCACAGAATTCTACCAGATTTTCAAAGAAATAATACCAATAGTCCTCAAATTGTTCCGCACAATAGAAATAGAAGAAACATCACCAAATTCTTATTAATGAGGCTACAGTTACCCTGATACTCGAACCACACAAAGAATCAACGAAGAAAATAATTACAGACCAATTTCCCTGGTGAGCACCGACACAAAAATACTGGCAAACCTAATCTAAGAACATAACAAAAAATATCCACCATGATCAAGTGGGTTTCATCTCAAAGATGCAGGAATGATTCAACATAGGAGAATCTGTCAATGTAATCAAAACACATGATCTCATTAGATGCCAAAGAAGGCTTTGACAAAATTCAACACCCCTTTATAAAGGCCTTAGGGAGATCAGGGGCATAATATACCTAAACATAATAAAAAGCAATACACAGAAATCAAGTATCAAACTAAATTAAATGCAAAGAAACGCCAAGCAGCTCCACTAAAATCAGGAACATGACAAGGCTGTCCACTCTCTTCATATAGATTCGAGAGAGTACTCAAAGTTCTAGCTAGGAGGATAAAATAAGGAGATCAAGGGGATACAAGCTGGAAACAAAGAGGTCAAACTTTCACTATTTGCAGATGAAAGGATAGTATATATAAGTGACCCCAAAAATTCTGCCAGGGAACTCTTATAGCTGATAAATACCTTCAACAATGTAGCATGGTACAGGATTAACTCATAAAAACTGTAGCCCTACTGTATACAAAACATGTCTATAGGCTAAGAAAGAAATCAGGGAAACATCTTTTACAAAAGGCACAAATAATATAAAATATCTTAGGGTAACTCTAACCAAACAAGTGAAAGACCTGTATGACAATAACTTGAAGTCTTTGAATAAAGAAATTGGAGAAGGGGTCAGTAAATGGAAAGCTCTCCCGTGCTCATGAGTCAGTAGGATCGACATAGCAAAAATGGCCATCTTACCAGAAGCAATCTACAGATCCGATGGAATCCTCATCAAAACTCCAATATAATTCTTTACAGATCTCAAAAGAACAATGCTCAGCTTCATATAGGAACACAAACTAATGAAACGCATAGCCAAAACGATCCTGTGCAATAAAGGAACTTAGAAAGGTATTTCCATCCCTGTTTTCAAGCTCTACTATAGAGCTATAATAATAATAATAAAAAAAAAAACAGGATGGTATTAGCATAAAAACAGACGTGTGGATCAAGGGAATGACACTGAAGACCCTGACATTAATCCACAGACCTATGAACACCTAATCTTTGACAATGAAGCCAAAACTGTAAGGGTAAAAAGATTGCATCTTCAACACGTGATGCTGGCATGAGTGGATGTTAGCATGCAGACATAAATAGATCCATATCTCCTTGAACAAAACTCAAGTCCAAGTGAATCAGAGGCCTCAACATAAACCCAGTTTCACTGAACCCGATAGAAGGAAAGTGGGAAATGGCACAGGGGACTAAATACATCAGCACAGGCACTGAGATGGACAATTAATAAGTGGAACCTCTTGCAACTGAGAAGCTTCTGTAGGGAAAAGGACACAGTCAATAAGACTAAACAGTAGCCTACAGAATGGGAAAAGATCTTCATCAATCCCCCATCTGACAGAGGACTGATCTCCAAAATATATAAAGAACTCAACAAACTAGATATCAAAATACCAAATAATCTAATTTTAAAAAATGGGTACTGATCTAAACAAAGAATTCTCAACAGAAAAACCTCAAATTGCCAAGATACACTTAAAAAACTGTCAACTTCCTTAACCATCAGGAAAGTGCAAATCAAAACAAATCTAAGAATATTTATTAATGATAAACTTAAAAGATAAATTTTTTGTAAATTCTTTCTATTAGGTCACTAAAGTTTCTATTTGTAGTAAATTTATCTCCCAACTGTTCCATGGGTTATATGTTTGTCAATCTTGGCAAGGACCTGATTTTAACATTTGATTAGTGTTTGTTTGGGGTTGATTTTTCAGAGTTACAACTGTTTCCAATGTGCTTTGGATTTCACAGCCTGTTGTCACAAAGGAACAAGTCTCTGATGTACAGAAGTGCATGTCCAAGTACACCCAAAGTTGTCGATTCTCCATTTGACAATGTACCATTTGAGTACACACAAAGTTGTTGATTCTCAAGGAGTCCTTTTTCCAAAACCCTTTCAGTTTTGTGTGAATCTGGTTTTCATTTTCAATGTAAATTTTACACAATGGCACTTTAATGTCTCTGCTGACATTTCCTGTAACTTTGGGGTCACACAGAAAACTGAGAATGGCTTCAGGGTTTGGATATAACTCAAACTGCCTGATTATGTTTCCCCTCTGTGTATCTTTCATTACAAGGGAAAAAATAATTTTTAAAATGACTTTGTCTCTCAACAGTCATTAGTTGCCCATAGTTCTTCATATGAGATTTCCCACTCTCCACATTAATATGTCAACTGGTGGTGTAGTTCAGGTTTTGTTTGGGTAGCCATATTGTTGCGATAACATGGGGACAGCTTCCTTGTCAGAGATAGAGGAGCCTGTCCTCTGGCTCTTACAGTCTTTCTACCCCCTCTTCCTCAATGTTGTCTGAACCTTGGCTGTATCAGTTGGGTCTGGGAACGCCACTAGTTCTCTGGATTTTGCCCGGTTTTGAATTTCTGTTATGCTCTCCGTGTGCTGAGGATTTGGAGAGGATTTGGAGAGGAGGGGTTGTTTTGTTTTGGTTTTGATTAGGGAGAAAGAATCACTCCCTAACAGGTTATCCAATATAGAATGATCAGCCCTGAAATCACACGCATATAAGTAATAATAAATGGAGTCAATGGGATTTATTATATATAATATAATATGTATCATAGTGTAATCTACTATATAGTAACATATGATCATAATTATTATGATTATGTATACACATATACACAACAGTAATTATTAAAGAAAAGGAAGTCATGAATTTAAGAGGGGGCAGGGGAACACAGGTTAAAGTGGATAGAAGAAGAGAGAGGGTGATGTAAATATATTACTCATATATGAAATTTTCTAAAGTAAATAAATAATAAACAAAATGGACTTCCTCAATAATAATAATAAAAAAAAATATCTTAAGTGTCACGTGAACTGCATCCTTCTGCATCAAAGGTGATGCTTAAGTCAAAGCCTGTGGATGACCGGTTTTGGAGCTTCAGAAATCTAAACATAGCTTCCGATGTGTCCTTGATATGTTTTTTCTGTGATTGTCACATATACAATTTTATTTTACAAATAATTTACTCACAGAATGTGTCATCTGAGCAGCCGCCATGCATGTTAAAGACTCGATATTTGTAGCCACAAAGAAGAATGTGTTAGCTACTTTTCTCTCGCTGTGATGAAACTCCACAGCCAAGGCAACTTATAGAAGATAGAATTTATTTGGGCTTATGGTTCTGGAGGTGTAGAGTCTGGTAGAGCAGTGTCTGTGACTGGAAGCTGAGAGCTCACATCTTAAACCACAAGCAGGAAGCAAAGAGAGTGAATTAAGAATGGAGCCAGTCTTTAAACTCGAAAAGCCCTCCCCCACTGATTTTCTCCAACAAGGCTACACCTCCTAATCCTTCCCAAACAGCATATGCATTCAAATATGGATATGGGAGACACTGATCATTCATTCCACCACAGGGGGCAAGCTCCAAGGGCAGAAAGATAGTTGGGCAGTACCTCAGGTCCATGCTGTTACCTGGTCTATAGCTGCTGGTGCTGCCACCTATTCTGTTACCATGGAGGACCTGAGCATCTGCCCCAGTCAAACATGGGTTCCATGGTTCCTCCAGACTCCTCACACAACACTCACATTCAAAGATGAGATTATGAAGAATTTCCCAAATGACCAAAGGATATCTTGGCAGATCATCTCTAAGCCCAGCATGTAGATTAAAGCATTTATGGGTTTTAATTTTTTTTTAATGTTTTTTCACTTGTCAACTTATCCATCTTAAGATAAATCGATATTGATTGTGGAATTATTAATTTGTCTTTGTTCTTAAGAAATTTGCATGTATGTGCAATGAAATATAATTATATTTCTTTATAATATATAAATATATAATGTGTTTATTATATATTGTAAATATATAAATACAATGTATTTATTATATTATTGTAGTATTATATATATAATTATATATACCATTTCACACCCCCAGGTTTGCACCCTTCAGTGCGTGGCCAGACACAGACATGTCACTTCTCTAAAGGGTCCCCAGCAAGGCAGTAAAGTTGAAATGTGTATCCCATCTGAGAGAGAGGAGCCTGAAGCTTGGGACTTGACCAGATCCTACTTCTAATGAGCACCGGTGCCAGGGTGGCTCCCAAGGCCCCTCTGTTCTTCTGAAGATGAGCATGCACAGGCAGGGAATACTTCACAAGAGATACTTCACATGGACTCTGCAAGCAAATATAGTTGGTCAGATATCAGGGCATAAGCACAAGCCCAGGAGCATCCTTCCTAGCCCAGCTTACCTGTGGTCCTTTACCCCATTATGAGCTCTGCCATTGTTCTGTGTGTCCAATGAGACATTTTGATCTTCCCACAGCAACATGCCCCATTTCATGGCAGCCCTCAGCTGCAGAGGAGGGAAGAGAGGCCCAGCTTCACCTTTGGCACTTCCTAAGCAGTGGATCTTCCCCACCCAAGATCAAAGTTAAGGTAAGCTACAGCCCTTCTTCAGGGCCACCAGAGTAATTTCAGAATTCAGTTTGCCCTGTGTTGGGAAAGGTACATCTGTAAACCATTGGCATTCTGTATCTGTGGGTTCCATACTGATATATTCAATCCACTATCTTCTGAAAATACTCAAGGAAAAAAAAATCCAGGAAGTTCCAAAAAGCAAAACTGGAATTTACTGTGCTCAGAATGCTGTGCTGAATCGCCACAAAGGAAGTGACATGTGGGTGCTGTGCTGAGTATTCAAAGGAACCAAAAGATGGTTCTAACCTGTAAGGAGAGAGTATGAGAGTTAATTGCCAATAAATGTCATTTAGTAAGAAGAACTTCCAGGGTCTGTAGATTATATCTGCACATGGTCTTGGAATCAATCCCCTGGGCATACTAAGGGACAATTCTTCAAGGGTACCTCCTCTATCCATGGTGAATAGTTGAAGAGCTCAATCTTGTGCAGGTAGCTGTAGGGGCTGAGTGTTCATGGATGCAGCAGCAAGGTCATATCTGCATGGCAACAATTCATGACAGATCGCCACCTTCCTCCTGCCTCCTCTTCTGTAATGTTCCCTGGACCTTGTAGCAAGGAGATAATGAGATGCCCACTTAAGGCTGAGTAGTCCTCAGTCACTTACTCTGGGTACTTTGACCAGGTATGTGTCTGCGTTAACTGTCGCTGGGATGGTTATTTCAGTACAGGTGTACAATATTTACTGATGAGATCAGGATGAGTGACATTTCCATCTCCTTATCATGTGTCTGGGTTTGGTGTCTTCATGACATCTTTGCATGTATCTCATAAATATATACAATTATTACATTTAACGTTATGGAAATCCTACCATGAGTCACTCATTACACTATAAATAAACGTGTGTGTGTGTGTGTGTGTGTGTGTGTGTGTGTGTGTGTGTGTGTGTGTGTAGGGTGTATATGTTTATTACACTGTATTCACAACTATTATAATTAAAGTAGAACACATAAAATATTTTTTTAAAAAAAGAATAGTAATCCAGAGGTGGTGGGTAAATACAAGGAAACAGTCTTCTGAACACAATGGGGTAGTTGCATATGTGAAGGCATAGCAGTTATGACATCATGCGCATGCTCTTCACGAGCTCATGGCAGACAAAATACTAGCATGGAGTATGAACAATGGGTAGAAAGTCCCACCCCTAGATGAAGCGTCATTGACATCTGATAGCTTCTGAGAGAGGCAGAGTCCATTTCTTTAAGGATGTATGTAACATCTGGTAGGACGATCAAATTCCAGGCAGGTCCCACCCCTAAGAGTATTTGGTCAACAAAAGCCAGACCTAATAGGTTTAAAAGAAATGGAGAATACGAAGTTGGGTGGGTGGAGAGGTGGGATGGATCTCGGGAAGGGGGTGTATGTAATCAAAATACATTGTACAACATTCCCAAAGAATTAATAAAAATACTATCTTAAAAAAGAATGTTAAAGAGGTAATAAGAAAAGGTAAATGGATTTAGGGATGGTGTTCTCTAGAACACAGGGGCCCCAGGTTTAACCCCCAGCACCATCGAAGGAAAATTAAATATTTCTTAGGAGAACATGAGGGTAGAAGTCTTTATGGTGGAAAAGATTCGTGGGAATAAAATTCTTACCTAGGATAGACTTTAATTTCTTATAAACAGAACAAAGCCTTTGGAACACCTGAGCATGAAATGGAAATGAGATAAATGTCTCCATGGAAAGATTTGGTTTGGGTCAAACACAAAGTGCAGATTTTTGATCTTGTAAAGAAGTAACACCTACAACAAAATGTTCTGAAAGTTGAGAAAATGAATTCATACATTTATTCATACAGCAAATAAATATTAAGGTCTTTCTCTGTGCCAGGAAAAGTGATGAGCACACACTTGCCAGACAAACACAAACAAAAATAAATTTGAAATGATAAAATGAATATTTAACAAGGGAGATAGTGGTCAATGTGAATCTTTACCCGCTCAAGCTTTACCAGGTACAGAGAGTAAAATTTAAAGGACCTCTCCAACAGTGAGAAATTTGACGATCTATATGTATAAGCTATATACATGTGAGTATAAAAAATATGTTCTACTCAAAGCTCTAACATTGGATTTGAGCAAAATGAATTTGACCAATAGTGTCAGTAACCTTGAATATATGTTCATATTACAATATAAAACATGTAAGGTAATACACTCCATATCCATACTTGGACATCTGACATTGTATTAATAAACTCAAGCACTCTCACACTTGCACGCAAACATCTCAAGTCTTTACCCAAAGTTGGATACGGTAGCCACTAGCTACAAGTAGTTAATGTAACTAATTGTAGTTAAGGAAACTAGAAAGTCAGGCTTATAGTCTCACTGCTCATGTTTGTGCCTCTAGCCAATGCCATTCCAGCCAGGATAGATACAAAATACTCCTGTCATGGCAAGAGTTCGGTTGGACGATGAGACATGCAAAATGCAACTCTGTACAGCACTTGGAGAATCTTCCTATGCACAAAAGAAGAATCAACTTTTTAAAAATTCAATTGTGATAAATAATTAAAATTCACAATCTTAGCACAAGATGCATCCATTGCCGCTGGTTTCTCATTGCTTCTAGATCCTCCCAGCAGGCACTGCTAAGAAATAAGAGAATGTGCACCCACACTACAAAAGCACATTTATTTCAATAACATTTCCATATATACCAATGGGGCCTAGGTAGATAGAGAAATGAAGGGTGGATGGCTGGATGGAAGAGTGGATAGGTTGGTGTGCAAATGGAGAGGTGAGTGGGTGAACTGGTAGACAGACCCACAGATGTAGACATTAAAAACCATGATTTAAACTGTTCCCATGGACTCCCCTCCAGTGCAACTAAATGAATTTTTAATTGCTTCTTTTCCACATTTCCACAATAATTAGAAATTAAGATCTCATTGTGATCACTATTTGGGTTTATTTATTCAGTCCTAAAACTTAAAGAAGGTGGGTTCACAATTCTAACCCATCACCAATTATAAGAAGGAAAACTGCTAAAAACAAGGCCAACTGAAGATAAGATTTTGTTTATGCCTGGTTGGACGGTGCTGGTTAGTTAGTTGGTTGATGGAAAGGTTGGTTGATTGGTGAGTTGATTGAGGTTCTGGTTGGTTAGTTGGATCACTTGTTAGTGGGTTTCTTGCCTCCTTCCCGGCTTATTTTATTGGCTGGCTCATTGGTTAGCTGTTTGGTTGATTGGTTTTTTTGGTTAGTTGGTCGGTTGGCTGGTTGGTTAGTTGGTTAGCTCACTGGTTGGGTGCTTAGTTGCTGTGGGATTATGCTCTTGTACTCTGTAAATAATTGTCTTTTCTGGCTTAATAAAACACTCATTGTCCAGAAGAATTAAGAAAACTATGGGAAGATGAAGGGCAGAGCAGAGATGCCAACAGACAGAGGAAATGCTTCTCTGAGAAAAGGTACTGAGCCTCTTGACTAATCACGGGTTAGCTTAAGAGTAAGAGTTAGCAAGTAATAGCCTGAGCCATAGGCCGACAGCATGTACGTAATATAAGCCTGTGTGTGATTACCTAGGATTGTTGGTCCAGATCTTGGGGCTGGGCCAGGCCAGAAACTCTTACTACATTTGGTGGGTTGTTTAGTTGTCTGGTTTTTTGATTGGTTGGTTGACTCATCGATTACTTAGTTGATTGTTTTGTTGATTGGTTTACTCTAGGCAGAGCTTTTGAAAATATTTCTAAGATGGGGAAGTAAAAGTCCTAAATGAACCTTAAAGGAACATCTTTCTGTTCCAGAAAATAAGAAAGCATAAAAAGGTTCTTAAAGATATGTCAAAGGAGACAAAAACCAGGTGGAAACAGTTCACACTGTCAAACTCTAACCAATTTGAATATCAAAATATTTTTATATAATGACAGTAATGGTCTAAAACCCATGATATCATAGGGCTATAAATTAATGCACTATTTTTAATTAAGGGGATAGAGAGAAAAAAACTGTAAGTATAATAATAATTAATATAGAATGAAGGATAGAGTTAGAAAATCATCAGCATATAATGAAACTAATGATTGAATATTGATGAAGCATAAAGAATTTATATAGCATAAAACTATCTCCCCACAAATTAGCTATTGATTGCAAAGGCAAGGAAAGAAATAGGTTGACATGCCGGTAACCAAATAATCAAAGAAAAGAAAACCAATGTTGCAACCAAACCAACCCAAGAGCTACCTAACTGCACACAGTGAGAGGAGCACATCCTTGCATGCTAGTCGTTCATGCTAACAGAGCAGGAACCAGATCTATACATGGAGCCATCGAGATGTGCCCCCAAATGAGAGACAACTAAGTACCATGTGTTCGTCAAGGCTGAAGGGCAGGACAGGCTGAGAGGGCTACGAAGACCTTCTAAACTTCAAGACTGTGTCTAAACCAGGACTATACTCTGCAGAAGAAAGAAGAGCAACCATCAAGGGACAGTATTTGGATAAGCAACAGAGTTAAAATATGGATTGCGGGCTAGAAAGGGAGTCATTCCTGCTTATTCACAAAGAGAAGAGTATTGGTGTTCATAATAATGTTCACCAAATATCAGCATATGTATAGTAATTATAAATATTAGTATAATTAGTATACTAATTAGATATACCTATACATATTAATCATGGCTATATACAGATAGAAAATGAGACAAATTTAAACAATTAGCAAAGGAGAGTAGGAATTTCTCAAACTATTCTTACGACTAATCAAAATTAGAAGCAAAAACAAAATACAACTTGAAAACAATTAACAATTTACGCTTTTCAAATTTGAATTGCTACTGGCTGTGGTATCAGTGCCCCACATTCCCAATGCTCAAGGGATCTCAGGTTGAAGCCAGACTGAGCATAGCATGACCGTGTCTCAAAAAAAAAAAAAAAAAAAAAAAAAAAAAAAAAAAAAAAAAAAAAAAAGTTGAATCTGTAAATAAGTTTAAGAATGAGTTTTTCAAATAAAAAATTTAGATCAAGTCCAGTCAAGAGAAAAAAAAGAAGAAAAAACAGCTAGAAGAATAGAAAGAGCTGGATATGGTAGCATCTTCCTTTAATCCCAGGAGTAAGGATGGATGCCGAGGCAGGAGAATCTGTGAGTTGGGGATAAGTCTGGTCTACCAGTGAGTAGGTAGGGCTACACACTGATCTCTAGATGTGAATTCTCAGCTTCTGTTCCAGTACCAGGCCTACCTGTCTACCATCTTGCTCCCCGCCATGATGACCATAGACTCTAACCCTCTGAAACTATGAGCCCCAAATTAACTCTTCTATAAACTGGCTTGGCCATGGTGTCTTATCACAACAAGAGAAAACTAAGACATCTAGAATACTCCAGTGAGGTGTTGGGGTGTGCCTCAGTGGTAGAGTCCAGCCTAGAATCCTCCAGTATGGGACTGAGTGTGAGTCATTTGTAGAGAACTTTTATAACATGTCTTGGATTGAATTCCCAGCATCAAAAAATATTTTTAAAATTATAAATTAAGAGAATTAATTGAATTAGACATAGATGTATGGTCTGGTAATACTATACAGATAGTACTTGTCGGTTATTTTAGGACATGAGTTCAGTCAAATTCCTTTTAGAGGATAAGCACAGAAAGATTCTGAAAAACAAGAATTATAAGACATAGCATATCATCTATTAAAGCAAATCACAGAACTATAGCATTAAGGCTGTGGAAATGGCTCAGGGGAGAATAGATAAAAAATAAATAAATAAAAATAAGCAATGTACATAAGAAGAATTCAAAATCCCAGTGAGCATACCACACGTCTGTGTGCACCATTATCTGCCAGAGAAGTAACTCAAACAGCAAAAAAGGCTGGAAAGGAAGCAGTTGATGAAGAGGAGGAAATGGGTGATGCTGGCCCATTACAAATACTCCAGCAAATTTCTATAGCTCTTTTGGAAAGCTATAGAATAAGAATTAAATTCTTGAATGTAGAACTTCAAAGGCTTTACTTGGAGTTGGAGAGACAGCTCAACAGTTAAGGACCCCTTGTTGCTCTCCCACAGGACCAGTGTTCAGTTCCCAGCTCCCATATCAGGCAGCTTACAGCCGGCTGCAACTCTGGCTTCCTGGAATGTAAGCTCTCTTCAGGCACTGCAGTGAGATGCACAAACACACATGTAACTTTACGTTTTTAATAAAGTTACATTCTTTTTTAAAGGCTATGCTATTAACTGCAAATGTACTCACCCGCGGAACACCTTTGCGCAGCAGGCTCTCCTGTCTATAAGGCACTGACTGTGCAGTGAAGATTAACGGATAGACAAAGACCCAGAGGCCTGCACCTGTCCATCTCCCCTGCTGCCACTCAGTTTTCCCTCATCTACACAGGTACTTCCATGACTCCAGACAGTTTCTAGTGGCAAAGCTGTAATTCATTCATTCACTCATTTGTTATATGAGTCGATGGTGGTCATAAAATGAAGACCACCCCCAACCAGAACACATGCAAAAAGGCTCTTTATCCAGAAACAGCTGGGTTGTGTTAAGAGACTCAGTCTCTACCACCCATTTGGCAGACACTCAAAGGAAAACAAAGGGATGGAAAGCTTTTGAGGTGGAATTTAAAAGGTGAAGCCTTTGAGTGTGCCCTAAACGGTACAGGGAGGCTGAGGGCATGCTAACCTGCATTAGCCCTGTGTTGTTGCTTAAAAGTAGGTATCGACATTCTCCAAAGGACCTAAGTTGAAAGCCGGGAGCATAATTATGAGCACTTGCAGTTAATTAATTGTGCCTGGTCCGCTGCTACACTGTTACTGTTTGGTTTTTCCAGCCTGGTCCCTGAACTTACTTTCATCCTTGGAGACAACTGGTTCACTTCCTATACCAATACCTGCAAACTGTGGGTTATAGGCTTATCTTTACGTATCTGTATGGTCTTCTAGTCATTTGCTTGTGTAGTCAGTTTCCTATAAGCACAGGAGAAAACACTGGATTCAGTGCTTAGTGTTAGCTGTCAGCTTGATAAAATCTGGAATCACCAGGGAGATGCGTCTTTGGGGATTATGTGGATTATGTCAATTGATGTTAGAAGACCCATCTTAATTGTGAGTACAACCACTGTAAAATGGAGGAAGTAAGCTAAACATTATTCATTGCTCTCTGCCTGCTGCTGCTTCCTGAACGTGGGTGTGATGTGATTGGCCAGCCATCTGCTCCTGCTGCGATGCCTTCCCGGCCGTGATGGACTGTAGCTTCCAGAACCAGAAGCCAAAAGAAATGCTTCCTTGCTCAAGTTGCTTTCATCAGAGTATTTCATCACAGCAGCAGGAAAAGAAACTAAGACATTGAGGTCAACAATGTGTTAGTTATTGTGACAAGACACCTGGGGAAGGTAACTTTTAAAGGGAACGGTTTGGTTTTGCTTCCCATTTTAGAACATGGATACATACACAGCTGAACTGGCTCATTCCCATGGACCAGTGGTGACTTGGAGTGTCACAGTGGACCGAGTGTGATAGGGAAGAATTGTTCCACTCACAGCCACCAAGAAAAAATGAGGAGTAACTAGACACACGATGAACTCTACAAGGACACACCCGCATTCATCAACACTGTTTAGTGAGGCCCAGCATCCTGCTTCCCGTCCACCGCCTCTAAATAATGACATCAGGCTATGATGAGTTCAGAGTCCTTGGGATCAAACTGGTCCTCAGTAGTCCCACCAGCTGAAAACTAAGACTCCAGTCTGCTTTTCAGGACACTTCCCAACCAAATCTTAACAATAACAGTGAGCAAAACACAGCACCTGCCCACTCAAGCAGATTGTCCTCTGGAGGAAGACACCCAGGTATTTTGGAATTCCATGGATCCTAACCATGATAGGAAGGGCTTCGCTTCGTGGCTACCCGAAAGTGAATTGAGCTTAGGCCAAACCCACACCCTATTATCATGGTTTACAGGACCCTTTTGTGCTTGGTTCTCGTCAGCTCCTTCCCAATACACTCCATCACTGCGCAGACAGCATGGCCATCCAGCCAGTGAGAGAAAACATAACCCACCCCCACCAGCTGCAGACAGTAAGACCCACAGTGTCTGGAGCGAGTTACTATTTCTATGTGTCTGCCACTCCAAATTAGGTCAGCAATTAAAAAGTACTTCTTTCTGGGAATGGAGAGATGGATCAGCTGTGCAGAGCACTGAGTGCTCTTAAAGACCAAGGTTTGATTCCCTGATTCCCACATGATGCTTCATAACCACCTGTAATTCCAGTTCTGGGGAGTCTGTCACCCTCTTTTGGCCTCCACAGTCACCATCTGCATGTGGTACACAAACATTAATGCAGAAATATACTCACACACATAAATAGTGATGACGATGATGATATATCCTTTTTGAAGTCATAGAAAGAACTTCCTGTTATCTAGATCTGAACCCATTTGCCACCACTACTCAGGGTCCTGACTAGCACATTTCCCCTTACATTTTAATAGATATTGATTCCTACATGGAGGTTACTGAAAGACCAAGTAGCGATTGGTTCTCAAGACACACAGACTCCAGGGCATCCATATGTTTAAGCTGTGAGTTTGGGGAAATTTGAAATAGCTCAGCCTCAACGCAGGCACAGTCCCTGTCTCCAAGTTCTCTGAGTGGCACAGCTCTGCATTTAAACAGTAGATCTAGAGCAAACAAGGAAAGCCCAGTGACAGCCAAGACAAATTACCTGAACTTCTGTCACTTCAACTCTGTCACCTGAAGTGGGCACTTGAAAGTTCATTTGTGTTTAAAATTTAAAACAGAGCAAACTCCATGGTGTTACCTTTTTGTTTGATTGGTATGAATTTTAGTTCATACATGATTTATGGAATTTTAATAGTGTCTTTAAGATTGAAATTCATTATTTTCAATTGCTAATCACTCACAAACTAGGAAGGAATAGAGAGACCTTTACAGTACTAGCACACTTTTGCACTTCTATATAGATAGTTTAGACAGTCACAAATATATTTGCAAACAGCTACAATCTGTTTCAAACAAATCACACTGAGACACTAAGATTTGACATTGTTCTTGAAGGTCTCAGGGGAGCTTCCACTGAGCCATACCTCCAGCTCCTCATTGGATTCTAGGCAGGGGCTCTACCACTCATCCACGCCCCAGCCCCTCACTGGGAGATTCTAGGCAGGGGCTCTACCACCGAGCCACACTCCAGACCCTCACTGGGGGATTCTAGGCAGGGGCTCTACCACTGAGCCACACCCCAGCCCCTCACTGGGGGATTCTAGGCATGGGCTCTACCACTGAGCCACACCCCAGCCCCTCACTGGGGGATTCTAGGCAGGGGCTCTACCGTTGAGCTGTAACACACACAATAACATTTAGGTAGTTTGCGTGATTGCTTGCTTGCTTGATTGACTGAGACAAGGTCTAGTCTGTAGCTCAGTATTCACTCACTCCCTGATCTTCCTAAGCCTGCCTACTGAGTTCTGGGATAACGGGTGTATATCACCATGTCCTCATGGGTTTTTTTTTTTAAAGATGAAAAGAAATTAAAGTTTTTACTGAATTATCTTGATTTATGATAATTTGGTATTTTAGTGAAGTTTCAACTAAGGGAACCCTTCAAATGGGATCTTGACATCTGGATGCCAAAATGGCTCTCAACTGAAAGCTTTTCATAACTTTTTATTTATCTGTGATTGAACATGAATCACTTGAGAATTAAGAACAATCTAGAAGCATTCTTCAATCAGCTGTGGGTGAACGCAGCTTGGCACACCTGGGTAGGAAGAGCAGCAAAGCCTAGCAGATCTGCCTGGGCCAGGGCTCAAGAAGGGCAGCTGTAACTCACGGCCTCTACTAACCAGTACATGGGAATGAGCAAGTCTGCATAAATATGGTTCGTGCTGTCAGTCACTATGTGGAGTTTGGGGTTTTTTGTTGCTGTTTTTTTTTTTTTTTTTTTTTTTTTTTTTTTTTTTTTTTTTTTTTTTTTTTTTTTTTTTTTTTTTTTTTTTTTTTTTAGTATAGTAACTTTTTCCTTCTAACATGATTACATACATAAAAGTCAATAAAGGAAACTTTACTTTCTTATTACTATCATTATTAATCATGTGTACATGTGAATACAGAGGCCGAGGAGACAACCTGGAGTGTCATTGTTCAGGTGCCATCTACTTCGTTTCCTGTTTTTGTTTGTGTTGTGAGACATAGCCTCTTCATTGACCTGGGAATTATGGATTCAGCTGGTCAATCAGCAAGACACAGAGAGCTGCCTGTCTCCACTTCATCTGTGCAAGGATCCCAAATATGTGCTCCCACCCCCAGCTTTTTATGTGGGTTCAGGGGTTCAAACTCATGTCCCCAATGCTTGCACGGCAAGTACTTACTGTTCAGTGTCCCTGACAGTCCCATTATATATCTGTATCTGAAAGTCAGTCAGGTGTATGGAGGAAAGAGCATAAAAAAATGTAGCGGGCTCATCTATGTCCTGTACTACGAGGTTTCTAGCCTGGACTTTCCGGCTTAACCTCAATGTTTAGGCCCACAGACCCGCAGACCCGCAGACCCACAGACCTGCAGAGACACACAGATGCATACGATAGTTTTAGGCTGATCGGCCTAAGGCCCAGGCATATAACTTGCTAACTCTCTACCCTTAAACTAACCCATGACTCTTATCCTGTTCAGCCATGTGGCTCAGTACCTTTTCTTACAGCAACATAGTTGTCCTCTGCTTCTTCCTGCTTCTCTCTGGCATTCTGCTCTGTGTTTCCTGTTCTCAGACTTTTCTTAGTCTGGTAGCCCCGCCCACACTTCCTGCCTGCCTTTGGCCAATCAGCGCTTTTTATTAAACCAGTGGGTGGGACAATTATTTACAATGAAGCAACACAATCCCCCTATAATGTCCTGAAAACCCTTGAAACACATCAGCCTGAGCTTGACTCTGAATATTTAGTTGCTCATGCCAGAAGTACCCTTCTTTACAATCTCTGAGGGGATGGAATCTTTCTAGCCCATCAGAGGGCTATATTTCCAGTGTACTAGCTGCTCCACATAGGTCTTGCAGTAAAGCCCTGTTCAATTGCCTAACTTCTTTGCTTATTGTCCATACTTTGGTACCAGCATGGATGCCCCAGGAAGATGGGAAGTGTCTGTCTGCATGAGGTGCCTGAGCAACCAAGTATGAATTCAGAAGTTCACATACAGGCAAGAGAGAGGCTGACTGGTCCAATGCATGCTGGGACCTAAGGCTGAAACTAGATGGATGAACAAGAAAACTAGAGCCAGCAGGAGGGGAAGGGGAGAATTCCAAGTGTTCAGGGTCTGGAGGTTACTGTAGTAACATAAAAACTCCGGGATGCCATCCAAGACAGGGGCAGATAGATGGTTACGGGGTTTTAAAGTATTTGAGTTTATCTGAGGTGGTCAGGCAGTGACATGGAACCTGATGTATCCTCTAGAAATGCCACCATGCCTGCCACAGAGAGATGAAGATCTGAGTGTCTCAGTTGGGATGGAAGGGGGAAATGGTTGATAGCCTGTGTTCTTCAATGTTCAGGAAAGCACCAAGACAGGGATGAAGCAAAGCTCACTCCCCGCATATCCAGCTAAAAACTCTAACAACTAGAATCGCCACTGTTCCTTTAAGACAAGGAGGATACAGGACCAGCAGGGCAAGGGGGCCCAGACAGTAGGACCAAGCCAGAGGGTTTCAGAAAGAGAGATGGTTGAAAGGACATTGGTGGCTGGGGTCCTGAGGTTTCTAATCCAAGGTGCTAAATTGAAGGAGGCCCCACCAAGGACACACAGAAGTTAACTTACACTTGTGTTTCTATCACAGTAGGGAAGGTCACAAGAGGTCACTGAGGGCTAACTCGGATGCTGACAGACCAGATGAAAGCCACTGATTCTTGCTTTAAAAGGATGTTGGCCAAGGAGCTACCGAAATTCAAGCCAGCCCCACTGAGTCCCCAGAACCTAACAGCAACCCTAGGACACAGACACCACTCAGAAACCAGGAGATGCTCCAGAGACACCCCTCTTACCCATCCCTTACAGGGATGGCCAGCGCTTGTCACCCTGTCCCCAACAAAGCTGCTAACGTAGGCAGTCTCTCGGGACAGGGAGCAAGGGGCAAACTTTGAATCTTTACATGCCACAACGAAAAAAATCAATTCCTGTGCCCAGGGGAGAGAATGACTACAGTGAGGCACCAGCAGCCACCCCAAGTTGCTGCGCTGAGTCTGGGCTGGGGGTGGAGGGGGGGCGGCTCCAAGTGCAGTAAGCATGTGCAGAGGAGGTCTGCAACAAAGACTCTCCTAAGAGTAATGCGTAGGTGTGTGGGGTGTGAACAGTGGTGTGTAGGTGTCTAGGGTGTGAGCAGGGCCATACAAAGGAAGTGGTTCTTTGTGTTTCCTGACCATGGCAGAAGTCCAAATTCTGCCTCTGCCACTGGAACGAGGCATCTACCTTAGCCACACAGATTTGACTCGTGCTCAGTGCTAGAGAAGCCAACTGACATGTTTAACAGGCTGTCACCGTGGAAATGGGTTGGTAAACAATAGCCCAGTCGCATGGGTGGGAGACACAACTCCCATAGCCCAGCCTCTATGTCTTGGTGGTTAACATCAGCTTCTTCTGTGCTCATACAAGGATGCTAGGTCAGGACTTTGGATTTGACTTGTGAGGAGGCTAGAAGACTCCAGCTCCACCCCAGAACCTTGCATCTC
Organism: Phyllotis vaccarum; assembly: GCA_033318265.1. Classification (NCBI taxonomy): domain Eukaryota; kingdom Metazoa; phylum Chordata; class Mammalia; order Rodentia; family Cricetidae; genus Phyllotis; species Phyllotis vaccarum. The sequence continues at coordinate 23,594,048 of JARWLC010000018.1, read as the reverse complement.
TCTCTAGCCAGAGCACTGATATAGACCCTGCATATGATGCACCATAAGACATTTATAGCCCACTCTTCCAACCAAAGATTGTGAGCAGACAGGAAACAGAGATCAAAGAGAAAGCTCCTTCACAGGTGTGTTAAACCTACCATTATCCAGATGTTAGAGCATATTTAAACCCCTCTTTATGACAGAGATAATTTCTGCATTGTTTTACGATACTCAAACTTAAAGAAGTCCACGGAGCTGAGTCATCCCAGTACCTTCTGGTTATGATACAAAATGTTTCCTGAGGTTCATGCTTTGATGTTCAGCCCCAACTTGGGACAGTCATGTGGATGAAGCTGGTTGGCCATGGCCACTCCACCATGAAGGATTGAAATTTCTATGTACCATAGGTAACAAATAAGCCTTCTTTAGGTACTTTTTAACAGCAGTGAAGAGGTGGCAAACTCACAGTCATCCTTGGGGATCATAAGAGGTCATGATGCTCCCAGAATGAGAGGGACCCATGAGGAAGTGGCCATGCAGACAGGAAGGCACAGTGTGTGGGAGGGGCTGTACCAAGGGAGGGCTATGGAGCAGAAGCCAGCTCCCCACAAAGCCAGCGCCCGGAGGCCACACCCTAACACCGTCCACAATCTGAGGAGAATTAGAATGAAATTAAAAACTGCTGGAATGGTACCACCAGAACAATCTGTAAAAGAATGAAGAATTGGACTCCATCAGAATTAAAAACGTCTGCTCTACAAGGGACAGCATTCAGCAAATTAAAAGACAAGCCACAGCTTGTAAGAAAATATTTGCGAGTCACATATTTGAGGGAGGACTTGAATCCAGATTGTTATAAAGAATTCTCAAAACCCAGCCAATGAGAGAATAAACAGCCTAATAAAAAGTCAACAAAACTTTTAACAGATGCTTAGCCAGCAGGGACAAATATCAAAGAAGCATATAGAAGGGGTGTGTAATATTGTTAGACATTAAGACAAATTAAAGTCACAATAAGATGCCACTGTATCCCCATTACATTAGCCAAAATACAAAAATAAAATAAAATACATAATGCCAAATGTTGGTGAGGAAAAGGAGAGACTGGAATTTGCATGCATTGTTGCTTCAAAATAGTAAAACTGTTTGGGGAAACTTACTGCCATTTCTGGGGAGAGGTACCTTCCATGGACCCCTGAAGCATCTTTCTGTCTGATCCCCACTAGATAGGAAGGTTGACGCTCTCATTGGAACCCTGGGTTCAGGTATTTTGTGATAAATTTATGCATAACTACCACAAAGGGCAAACCAACTGAGGATTTTTCAAGGAGCCAATGAAAATGGCAGCCGTAAAGCATCCACAGCATGGAGTACTGTCCAGCAGTGAGAATGAACAGAGTACTGATATGCACTCCTTGGGTCAACTTGAAATGGGCTGTGCTAAGTGAAAACTGTCATATGCTAAACTAAATACTAAATCCAGGTTGGCAAAGCCATAAGACCACAAAGTGCCAGTAGTTACCCAGAGGGAAGGGTGTGGGAGGGGCTTAATAACAAAGGACTTGAAGAGCATTTGGGGTTTATGGACCCCACACCGTGTCTTAGTTACTATGGTTATTAGACAAGAGTTCGCGTTGTCTAAATTTGTAGAACTGTATCCCAAAATGGGTGGCTTTTAGCACATATGAATTTAAAAATTAATTGGTTTGAAGATTGGTCTTACTTATTAGGGGTTGGAGAGTCAAGACAGTCTTATTATGCAGACCAGGCTGGTCTCACACCAACGGGTATTTTAAATTACTGTCTCAAAATGAGTTTGCACCCATTTCAACACAACAGAATGTTACTCAGCTCTCTGACACTGTAAAGAAATACCTGAGGAAAGCATTACTAGAAAAGCAGGCTTGTTTCAGTTCACAGATCCTGAGGTTTCCAACCGTGGTCACTCAGCCCCGTGGTGAGGTTGAACATCACTGTGCAGAGGGTAAAGCAGAATGTCCCCAGCCCGTGGCAGATGAGATCAGAAAGGAAGGGCGGATTCTAAACATTCCCCCCAAATCATAATGACCAAAGCGCAGAGAGTGTCAGTCCTTCCCAAAGGTTTGGGACAGTCACGGGAAAGGGGACGGAAATGTAAGAGCTGGAGGTTGGGAAGGACCTAAGTAAAACAGGAACCGGGGATGTGACAAGACAGCCGCTGTGGTGACTTCCTACCTTGGGGAGGAAAGGGTCTCAGAAGCTCCCACCTGTGACTTATGTAATTTGCTTAATTTGCAAGCTATTAACAGTTAATGGATTCCTAGAGAGCGAGAGTCAGTTTTCTTTAAGGATATGCCCCCTGGTAGGATGACCATGCCCCCAAGGGATGGCCCCATGTCCCTGAGGTTTAGGCAGCACAAATCTTTTAAAAATAAAATTTTTTAAAGAGGATACTAAGTTGAAATTTGAAATGGGGGGGAGTGGTGGAGTAGATTTGGAGGAGTTGGGGGAGAAGGGGAAAGTAAATATAATCAAATAAGTTGTTTTCATGCATGGCATTCTCAAAGAATAAAAATGTTCTATTTTTAAAGTAAAAAGAATCTTAACATATGTCTACACAGTTAAATTTTATTTCAGCACTCAGGAGGCAGAAGCAGATAGTAGACTTGTGAGTTTGAGGCCAGCCTGGTCTACGGAGCTAACTCCATGACAACCAAGGCAAAGAAACCCTATCTCAAAAAGCCAAAAAAAAAAAAAAAAAAAAAAAGAACACACCTTCAGTGACCTCAGTCACAGGCCTCATCTCGCAGTTTTTTGCCATCTGTCAATATCCTATAATGAATCCATCATGGATTAATCCACTGATGAGGGCAGTCATCATCCCAAAGACCAGTCACATCCCAAAGACCCAAAGCCTTAAGCGTGTTTGCTTTGGGAGAGATTTCGGATCCAAACCATGACACAAGGAGATCTTATCTATTTCATTTAACAGATGTGGAGAAGCCCCTACCTAGTCTTTCTGGTCCAGAAGGTTCGGGAAGACATAAACAGCCTACCACTTCTGTCTTCCAGGAATATCTCCAGAGTAAACCAGACCCAATTAAAGTCTAGGCCTGTTATAGAAGTGGCTATGTTTAAGGTAGGCATGGGGAGAGGGTGGATTCATGATGTGTACACTGTGGGCAGACAAGAGGCGGGAGAGCAAGGGTGTGTACAGACACACAGACAAGACTGATTTCAAAGCAGGGAGGCATGGTGGGCATGTGGAGAAAGGGCAGACCACACAGGATGGTGGGAAACTCATGGAGGGTCTGGTTGGCACAGTCCTGTGACTCCTGTGGGGACTTGTATGGGAGCCAGATGGGACATAAATAAATATCAACATGTAGCCTCCTTTAAATCAAACGGAACAGGGCGTGGGGAAGGCTTCCTCCCCAAACAAGGCAATTAGCCCATCACAAGAAAAGCAGCAACAGGAGGTCACCATGACCCCATCAGCTGACATTTATAGAGTGCCTACCACTTGCCAGGCGCTGTTGCCAGGGCTGTGTACAGATGGACCTATTTCATCCACCCGTGGCATTTTTATGATTCCCATTTGCAAGTAAGAAAATTGAGGCCATAGAGTGACAAACTAGCACATTCAAAGTCACGCCAGTACAGGGAAGAACCGGGGTTCAAATCTGTGCACCTGTCTCTGGCCACTCCTCTTGGCTGGATACTGAGATGATGCTCAATTTGGGTAATCACAACAATGTAGAGAGCATTAGGGCTATTTTCCTAGGCATCTTCTTCTGCATTCATGTATCAATGTCAACTCATGCATGTGCGCGAGCACATACACACACACACACACACACACACACACACACACACACACACACACCACACACCAGCCTCGTTTCACACCTCCACAGCTCCCACATGCAGGCACATACAAGAATATAAGACTCAGAAGTAGTTGCTCAGCCTTCATGGAAGCTGATGGAACCAGAGTCAAATAACACAAAAGAATTGCAAGACACTCATTCTTAAGAATAATATGTCTTTTCCAAAAGAGGCTAGGCTGTATAAGCAGAAGTGGGAGCCAAATGACGTCTGAACCATACAGCCAATAAATTAATTTCATGTGAGAGAAAAAAAAAAAAGCTGAATTGGCCCAGGGTTATTAAAGATCCCGTCAGAATAAAGATCTCATTGTGACACAGGCCTCTCTGGTGGGGGTCTCATCAACTGAAGCTGTTTTAGATTCTAGCTTCTCCAGAGTCCCCTGTGGCTAGCAAAGATTCCACGTCAAATGGAGAAAAGATGGACCTGTCTAGACATCTCGTTGCATGTAAAAAATAAAATTAAAAAAACAAAAAAAAAAAAAAAACAAAAAACAGGCCCTTCTTGTCAGTTCTGGGAAGTAGAGTCCGTGTAGGGTTCCCCAGAAGGCTGTTGGCTGCTGGTAGAACTGAAGAGGCAGGGCACACACAGCCATTCGGTCTCAGGAAAAGCTTTCTGGCATTTTGTAGTAATTATTAGTGAGCTTCTAGAAGATTCTGAGGCCTACTAGTAAAAATTAAAAGGGGAGTTTTGTGGTGGAGACAATGATTCCCTGAGAGACAGGGAGATACACCAACAAGTCATGGATGAAACACAGGCTACCGCCCTCAGAAACCAGTGGTCCTTCAGCCAAAGCTGAGCTCAAAGCTCTCTTTGGCATGGCCAGGAAACAAGGCTCAGGGCAGCCTGGAAGTCAAGAGAGGAAGTGAAGGTCTAAACATTTCATCAACAGCAGCAGGAGTCAGCCAGCATGCGAGCGAGCATTTACTCACTATTCTGAGGAAAGCTGCTGGGAGCTAATGTTCTCTCAATGCAGACACCAGACATGGCACACAAGGACACCATGACCCTGTTGACCTTTCCACCCCCATCCATACTTTCCTTATAGGCAACAGAACTTGGGAGTTCATCTGCCTTTGGAATTCAACCTGGGTTCTTTCTACGTCCTGTTGCCTTCTTCCCTCCCTTTTTTCTTCTCTCAGAGCAAAGTTCTCTCTCCAGCCTTTGTTTACTTCAGTGTCCTCAAGTCTTCCTCATAGGGCCACCTCAACCACCCTTACAAACTCACTTTCTTTCTCTTCCCATGAGCTTACACTAGTCACCTGTGCATTTCCTTCACGTAACATATCTTGACTCATTTGTGTTGCTGTGATAAAATGCCTAAGTCCAGATAACTTACAAAATAAAAAGGTTTATTTAGCTTATGATTCTGACCATCCCAAAGAGGGCTTCCAGGCTGCTTCACAATATGGTTGAGAGGCAGGAGGTTGTCATGAGTAGAAAGGATCAAGGTATGGGATGCCCACGCTTTATACCAACCTGCTCTAGAGAGGCAAAAATTAACCCATTTCTAAGAGCAGAGCCTTCATGACCCACATAGTAAGGTCCCACCACACCAACACCTCCATGCTTCCAGCATGGGAACCTAAGCCATAGCAACTGTGTTCACCCATATTTCCTAATTCTTACTAAGCTCCAAGCTACATTGTCAGCAGTCTGGGGCAGAGCCCTAACCTGCCTTGCAAGCCTCAGTAAACTGGTGGACCCTAGAGTGTTAGGCATCTACCAGGTCCCTTAAACTGTAAAGGAGAAAAGAAAATCATGAGATGGCCCTTGAGGTAGGAAAGTCTAACCTAAATGAGTAAATGAAGAAGTACCTCGCAAAGAAATGTTTAGGCCTAAGCACTGTATGATACAATTCCTGGAGAGGTATAAATAAATATTCACCCCCAACCACCACCCAGACAGAAAATCTGTAACAGATAAAAGTATGAATAACAGCTTGGTGAACCAATGAGTTTTGTTGGGGTTGCTTACAGAGGCAAAAATCAGTCAAAGACAGCTGCATCACCAAAGCCCATCCCAGCATGGTGATAGCTCACAAAGGCTGGACAATTTCCACATACCGCAAAGCCTGCAGGAAGCTCAGATGGTCTGAAAATATCTCCCAGAAGTCTTTATGACTTATGTATGCTTTGGAAGGGAGGGACCAAGTGAATGTGTTCAGTTTCAGGGACTTCCTAAAGCCTTTGATTTGTTGTCTTCCTGATATTAAGGAGCTCCCTGTAGGGTGGAGTGCTCTTTAGGATGTCTTGTTGTTTCACCCCTCTGTAAATATCTTGCATATTAATGAGCTTCTCTCAGAGACAACTCCATTCAGGAGGATAATGGAGCTTACCCAATAAGAAGGAAGCACTGCCCAGCATCCCAGGCAGAGATACCTTGCCCTGTATAGACTGAAGAGCAGTCCAGTCAGATTTCTGTCCCTACAACAAGTAGCCAAGATGCAGTCTTACAAAGAGGAAAGGTCAGGCTGGGGGGGTGGCTCAACGAAGAAAGTCCCTACGACACAAGGATGAGGACCAGAGTTCAAATCCCCAGAACCCACAAAAAAAAAGGCTATGAGGCTCTGCTGAGCTCCCAGTCCAGTCAAAGAGAAGGAAGGGGATCTTTTGAGCAAAGGGATCAAGATCATGATGGGAAACCCATAGAGACAGCTGACCTGAACTATTGTGAGCTCAATGACTCTGGAACAACAGCTGGGAAGCCTGCATGGGACTGAACTAGGTCCTGTGAATGTGAATGTGTGGCTTGGGCAGTTTGTGGGGCCTCTGGCGATGGGAACAAGATTTTCCCTAGTGCATGAGCTGACTTTTTGGAGCCCATTCCCTGTAGAGGGATACCTTTCTCAGCCTTGATACGGGGGAAGGGGCTTGGTTCTGCCTCAACTTGATATCCTAGACTTTGTTGACTTCCCATGGAAGGCCTTATCCTCTTTGAGAAGCAAATGGGGGTGGAGGGGAGAAGCTGGGGGGGGGGGAGGTGAGTGGGAGGAAGGAGGGAAGGAGATTTGTGGCTGGTATATAAAATAAATAAATAAAATAAAATAAAATAAAATAAAAAACCTTTTAAATTAAAAAAAAAAGTCAAAAAAACCCTGATAATTTCTTTTTTATAAAGCTGTAGAAAGCAGACTGAACTCTGGCTCAACTGAGGAAGACACTTGATACCAACTTTCTTCCACATGCACACGCACATTGGTATACGTGTTCCCACACCCACGGGAACACGCATACACAGATACACACACTAAACCATCAAGTGCTGTTTGGGGGTTTCACAGTATAGGGCCCCCAGTATAAGGCATAACAAGGGGAGTACATAACACAGCAAAACTATTCACCTCATGACCAAAATGCCAAAGAGGAGGAGATAAGATCTGGGTCTCTCAGGAGACTCCACTTCTTAATGGCCCCACAATTTCCAGCACCAAGTTAAGGACTAAGTCTGTAGTGCGAAAGTCTTTGAGGGATTTTTTTTTTTAATGTGGCAGAAGTGAGGTGCAGACAAATTTACACGACGGGAAGGAAGGCAGAGTGTGCTACTGAGCTCCGGCACTATCCTTGATGTGACATTAAGGGATCAGAAAAAAATAAAGCAGATAAAAGACATATTCTGATGTCTATTTTTAGGAGTTGTTCTGGTTATTGGAGAGAGAGCAAATCACAACAGGACAGCGCGAAGCCAAGAAGTGAGTCAGGAGCAAAGCATGCTCCAGATTGGAGGCAACAGGGGATGGGGACAGCGGGGTGACAGGAGACTGGAATAAGGTATATCCTGAGGCAGCACCAAAGACTGGTGAGCACAATTTAGTTGTGCCATGGTTTGAGTCTGTTCCTTGAAAAAAAATCTATGTGTTGGAGGCTTGGTACACAGGGTAGCAATTTGAAAGGGCTCTGAGACCTTTAAGAGGTGACTAAAGGCACACACTTGAAGGGACTTTAGGATCCTAGCCTCTCTATGTCTATATGCCTCTCAGCTCTGGAAGGAAGCCATCTGCTCTAACAAGAGCTCACCAACATCAGCACTGGCAGGCCTAGACAACAGAGCTACTCAGTCTTGACCTTGAACCTCTAAAGTGGTCACCAAATAATCTTTCTCCTAATAAGCTAACCATATTGGATAATACATCACAGTACTGTGAAGTTAACACAAGAAACAGTGGGGGGTCATTTTTAGCTGCTTGACTATAAGATACATCGTTGGAGCTAGAACGCTGGTTCTGTAGTTAGCAGAGGACCCAAGTTTTGCCTCCCCATCTATACATTCACAAGCCACATCATGGATAAAGTTCTGATATCCATGATCCCTAAAGAGCTTTTGCAACTCGGCAACACAAAAACACAAAGAACGAAATTTTAAATGGACAAATGATTTTCAATGGCTGTTTCTCTAAAGAGGCCAATGACACATGCAGATGACCACTCACTGGTCATCAGGGGCATGCAAATAGCATCCACCCACTGGGGTGGCCATGATTTGAAGCATTCTTGCTACACAATGGGCTTTGGTGAAGATGTGGACAAGCTGGTGGAAGTCTTGGACACTGCCAGTGGGAGCGTGAGGTTGGCCTTTGACACAGTAAAAGATTGAATACAGAACGACCTTGTGACCCAGCAGTTTCTCTCTGGGTATCCATCTGAAAGAAGTCAAGACGTGTATTCAAAGCAATTCACGTATGTGTCTAATTATAGAGGCATTATCCTGGGTTCTGTAAGAAAGTAGGCTGATTTTCCAGGGAGTGTTCTTAAATTATTATTTAAATTTATTCATTTATTTTACATCTCAACTAAAGTTTTCCTCCCCCCCCCCCTTCTCCTCCTTGGTTTCTGTTCAGAAGGGTCCGGCCTCCCATGGGTGTCAACAAAGCACAGCGTATCAAGTTAAGGCAGGACTAACTAAGCTCCTTCCCTTGTATGAGGGCTGAGTGAGGCATGCCAGCATGAGGTACAGCACTTTGGCTGGCTTTCAGGGTGAACTTTTAAGCACAAACACCATGCCTGGGTTGATATACTTCAGTTAACAAGTACAGCTAGCCAGAAGCAGAACTATAGAAACCAAAAAGACAAGGTTAGTACATATAGAGACTTTCTCAGAACTATGGACTTTGATGGATCAGGTCTTTGATGTCATTTTGCCATGCGGTGCTGTCTGTGCTGAATCTTATGGTTTGAATAATACTTACAATACGGAGTTCGAGTGCTACGGTCTGGGATGTACTAAGGTCTAGGAGATGACTGGAACCCAAGAGCACGCAATCCATGTACATGTAACATGAGAGAAATTGTTGGCTAAGGATTTCATCTCTGTGAGGTCTTGTATAATCTACAATTTGGGGTTTAGTTCCTCTAGATTCTTACCAAAAATCTGGCCTGAGTTGGTTTCTGTTCTCAAGAGTAAGTTCAATTTCAAAATGAAAGCGCCACAAGTTTGAACAGGTGAAAAATTAGTACTTAAAACTGTAAAACTAATTAATAAATAATTAATAAAAATAATTATAAATAAAAAAGGTAGGCTGAGCAAGTCATGAAAAAAAGCCAGTATGCAGCACCCCTCCATTTCCTCTGCATCAGCTCCTCCCTTCAGGTGCCTGTCGAGTTCTTGCCCTGATTTCCCTGAATAATGAACTACAAATTATAAGCTGAAAGAAATCCTTTCCACCCCAATTTAATTTTGCTCATGATATCTCATCACAAAAGAAACCTTAATTTAACATATGGTGTAGGAAGCTCTGCCCCTCACACATACTCTCACACATCCACACACATATGCATAATCAAACACATGCACACATACACACAGTCCCATTCACATACTTACACACACATACAAACAGACACACACTTGTGCACAGTTACACACACACACACACACACACACACACACACACACACACACACGCACGTGATAACAGTTTATCCACACTGCATTAACCTTCAGTCTAGGTATCATCCAATGACTGGCTCAGAAAGATGCAAGAGACTTTGGTGGTGGTGTGTGGAAAGCCAGCCCCTGCTCTGGAAGGGAGATCATAAGGAGAAAGGCACCAACTTCAGAAATTCCAGAAACAAGACTGACCACAAGACAGAGGGCAAGGCCGAACTTGGAGTGACTGGCTGCCTGTGCTTTCCTTTCCCACCTATTTAGCCTGCTGGCTAGAGAAAAAAATGGAAGATGGGTCTGGAGGGTGAAAATCCACTGTCTCCTCAGATGATGGCTCTCACAATAAAACATGACTTAAAAAGTTGACTTCTGGTCTCAGCCATGTGACCATCGGGACAGACTTGCAAATATCTAAAAAGACAGAGTCCAGGAAGGCAGTTTCCAGGGACAGAGAAGAGAAACAGAAGGCAGCTGCTTCACAGACTTGGAGGTTTTACTTTGTAATATAGACGTGCCGTGGAGATAGTTAGAGGTGGTGGCTGTATGAGATTATAAATTGACAGACAGTAGTTGGTGATGCACACCTTTAATCCCATCACTCAGGAAGCAGAGGCAGGCAGTTCTCTGAGTTCAAGGCCAGCCTGGTCTACAGAGCAGGTTCAGGACAGCCTAGGTTACACAAAGAAACCCTACCTCAGAAAAACAACAAGTAATTTTATATTATAAATCTCTCTTTTTAGTTGTTATTGTAGGGTATATGGGTGTGTTTTGCCTACACGTCTGTCTGTGACACCAAGCCTGAGCCTGGTGGCCATGGAGGCCAGAAGAGAGCATTGGATCCCCTGGAGTTACAGATGACTGTGTACCATTAGGTGGATGCTGGGAATCAAACCTGAGTCTACTAAGGAGCAATCAGTTCTCTTAACCACTGAGTCATCTCTCTAGCCCATAAATTTACTTTTTAAGAAGAATTCTTACCAAATTTTAGGATTGAGTAACAGAGTTCTGCATATGGGTGCCACATTCTGGGGTAAGGAACACGGGAAAATAGGGATTGCGGGAAGTTGAGTGACTTCAGTTTTGGCACTGAGATGCCCTTAAGTCTAAAGAAGGTCCCAGAAGGAAGGCTACATCTGGGAATCCGGAGCTCGGGTGGTAGGTCCTATCTGGAGATAAAGGCTTTACAGGTATGTTCGTATAGGAATGTTTGAAAAGCAAGGTTAGGAATGTGAGAATATGAGACGATGATGTAGAAGAAGAGAGAATGGAACAGGAAGTGCCAGAGAAAGGCCAACATCTGGTAACTGAACAGAAACGGAGCACAAGGCGGGAAATGATAGAAGAATGGGAAGTCAGAGGGAGAGGAAGGTGTCGTGGCAGAGCGGAGACAAGAGAAATTGGTGGCAGGGTACAAAGAAAGTGGGAGAGAAAGAGAAGAATATTAAAGAAAGAAGGGAGAGGTAGAGGGAAGGTGGAGGAAAGAAGGGGGGAAGGAGGAGATGGGACAGGAGAGAGTGAGGTAGCTGTGGCTTTGAGAGAGCCGGGGATGTTCCAGGGGAAGGAGCAGAAGCCAGCCGCTGTGAGCTGGAGTTTGGCAGGAACAGAGATGTAAAGGGCACATGCAGACAAGGCTCCAGCAAGCATCGACCCATTTAGGAGAATAGAAGATAAAGGGGATGTAAACGATGATGCTTCTAAAAGGACAAATGGGAAAGGCCAGAGACTAAAAAAAAGCCTAGAGAAGAAGTCTTGAAAAGCTTAGAGGGGATGGGTAGGGCCCTAGGAAGGGAAGATAGGATGGGAGGGGAGAATATGAGGATGCTGGTGACCTGTAGATTCTCCCCTAGGTGACAGACAGAAGGTAAGCTGGGGGTGGGGGGAGTGTAGCCAAGGCAGTTGGAGGAAGTCAGATCAGACCCAAGTTGGTATTGAAGAGTATGGGCAAGTGGGCTGGGAGAAAGACACAGCAGAAGACTGGGAGCTTTGAGTTTAGAAGACCCTTTATCGGGCACATCGTACCCCTGCACTCCAGCAGCCCGCATGGATGGGGACTTTCAGACTTCTGCCCTGAAGGAAGTACGGTTCACCTTCCAGATCACTCTGCTCATAAAATGGCTTGGGCAGAGAGAGACCAGAAGAGTTCCTCGGGATCACACAGCTCCTGCATGTTATATAGCAGACCTGAATTCCATTCACCAGGTTTCACTTCTGCTTATAGTCCCCATAAGTACCAGAGAAGCAGAGGTTTCTGTGCATGGTCACTTGGCTCTGCAGCTTACAGGGTCTTGGGTGCTGAGGAGTGTGAGGGATGGCAGAGACACTTACCTCATGGGCAGGAACCACAATGACAGTGAGGAAGGGCCTGAGGATATAAGATATGCTCTTTGGTTGGGGAGGTACCTCAGTCAATAAAGTGCTTGCCACATGCATATGAGGACCTGAGTTCTATCCCCAGGATCCATACAGGCACAGTCGCTCATGCCTATAATTCCAGCCTCGGGTCTGCAGAGACAAAAGGATCTCCAATCTCATTGTCCAGACACTATAGACAAATCATTTAGCTCTGCTTTCAATGAGAGACCTTGTCTTAAAAATGTAAGAAGGGCTGGAGACATGGCTCAGAAGTTAAGAACACCTATTGTTCTTCCAGAGGACCCAAGTTCGGTTCCCAGCATCCATGGAAAGCAGCTCACAACTGAAACGGAAGCTTCAGGGTTAACACCCTCTTCTGACTCCTATGGGCACTCACAGTTACCTATACTACCTTGTACACATTCACGGAGGTACACGCATCAACATAATTTAAAAATATCAAAATAAATCTTTTTTTAAAAAAACCAATGAAGTGGAGCATGATTCAGGACAGCCCCCTACTTTTACCTCTGGCTTCACCATCTACACACACATACACACACACACACACACACACACACACACACACACACACACACATACACAAACACAAAATACACCCTTTGAAACCCTGACCCAATGACCCATTTTCAACCAGGCCTCACCTCTCACTGGTCCACTCAGTTCTTAATTCATCAGGGTGTCCCTTAGATGAGACCAGAGACCTTGCGTTGTAATCATAAATTTCAAAAAAAAAAAAAAAAAATTCTGAAAATCACATTTCAAAAGCCTCATCAACTGACCACCAAAGTCATGACCATCATGTGACCAGCACATGAGCCATCTGAAAATATTTTTATATTTAAAGTAAAGAGAGTCCCTGGAAGGTGATGCCTGGCAGTTCTCTGACACATAGACTGGTCCATCTCTAAAGAGACATACACCTGTGAGGTGCATCCCTGTGTAATAACTTCCTCATCATTGAGACCGAATGCCTAATAGAAACAATAATGTAGACATGAGTTTCTCTGGGTTCAGTTTGAGGAGATACAGACCATAACAGCACCAAGGGTGTGGCAGAGTTCACAGCATCAAAAGCATGTCTCTGTGGACCAGGAAGCAGAAAACTTAGGCCAGATACAGGTTGAGGGTACAAGCATGAAGACCCACCTCTCAGCACCTCACACCCTGAAGCTAGTCCCCAGCCCCTAACATAGCACAGCCTGCTGAGGGCCAAGTGTACAAGCACTCATACCCTGTAGTTGGGTATTTCCGACGCTTGGCAGACACCAGGAGTGGAGGCTTCTGGGAATGGAACCTACCGGACCAGCCCCTCAAGAAATACCTTCTCACACATCCCTACTCTCCTATGGTCCAGTCTTCTTCCTAAGCAACATGACTCCTCCCTGGCCCATCCCTCCACCCAGCACACTCATCCCTCACACCTCCACCATAGTAGCCATGGAACATGAATCATTTCTCTCTCTGTCAAGGTTATATTTCCTTGTTTTAAAAAGAGCACCTATTCTTTTTCTTATTCTGAGGAGGAAAGGGGGAAAAAAAGGTGCCTCTTTTGGGGGGCTTCGGAGGTGGCAGGATTTTTCAATATATTCATGCAAACGAGATATTTCATCTCATGGATTCTAGCCCAGTTCTGTCTATGCACATTTTAAATAAATTAAGATGAAATAAATCCATTTTATTATATTACCCAGTGCCATCTCCATGAAATAATGCCCATATTTGTATTTCCTAAGGAATGTTGACGTGGCTAAAAATGCTGCGGCAGCTGTAATCTTTAAGGATTGTGCTGCCAGGAAAAAAATAAATCTAGGCCTTTGTTTGGAACCTAGAGAGGCACCACCTTTGATTGAAATGGCCTAACATATCCATCCCCCAAACATGGGCGAGGCAGTAAAGTATACAGAATTGATCACCTCACCACTGGCTCAGATACAAAAATGGCTCCTTTGTTTCCTAACATCTGTCTTCTTCCTCCTCCCATAAACCATCCGACAGAAATAAACTGCCCAGGTTCTCTTTGTTAGGGTAGGAAGGGAGGTTTACGGAGATTAGCCCCAGAGTGCCCTGGACTGTCCAGCCAAACTGGCCCTGACCCTGAGTGGCAGCCAGAGACTCCTCCTAGCCAAACCTGAGCATCTCTACCTTCTGACTCTCTCCAAACGGAAGGGTGTGGGTGGTGATGGGAGGTTTGATTTTGCAGTATCTTATTCTCTTAAGTAAACCAGACAGGAAAAGCATGGACTGTGGGGATTTAATAAAAGCTCCAGAAGTTTCGGAGATATCGGAGGGATCTAACCACAGTCAGTCTAGGAGGATCAGAGAGTGGTAACTCACACCTTTAATCCCAGCACAGGGAATATCCGGGAGTGGTGACCTACGCCCTTAATCCAAACTGAGTTCAAAGTCATTTTAGTTTACAGAAAGAGTTCCAGGCTCCCAGGCAGGCAGTGGTGGGGCCATGCCTTAACTTACCAAGAGAGTATTTAAGGCAGGCGTAGAAAGGCAGAAGTTAGAGGAAGCCAAGAGAAGCCAGGCTGAGGAAGCTGGAAGACAGCTGGGTAAGATCTGACTGTGGTGTTTACTCTCTCTACTATCTCTGACTTTCTCAGAGACCTATCCCTGAGTTTCATTTATTCGTGCGACAACAGAAGATGACCCAAAAAGCTAACGGAGACCAGAACCCTGGTCACCAAAGCCTGGTGGCCCTGGGGGATATAAGTCAAGGATGACAGAACCAAGATGTGGCTTACGTCAGCTGACCCTTTCATCGGATGTGTATAAGCCATTTTTTATCTTTGCTGTGATGATAGCCCTAACAAAGCCAACCTGAGGAATGAAGGTCTTGATTTAAGTCACAGTTTCACGGGCCCTGGCGATCACGGTGGCAGTGGGGGGCTGAGCAGGGAGGAGATGCAGGCTTTCCTCCCTGTGACTTTCCCTTAATCCACCTTTCCCCCAGGTAATCCCCTCTGGGGAACTCCCCCACAGACACTACCACAAGTATATCACAGTCTTCTGAGTATTTCCAAATCTAATCAAACTGATACTAGACATTATCTTTTACCTGATGAGAACTAGAATCACACAAGCATACACACACACATGTGCATGCACACAAACACATACACACACATGCATGCACACACACATGCATGCACACAAACACATACACACACACATGCACATGCACGCACACACACACACACACACACACACACACACACACACGTGCATGCACACACATACACACACACATGCACCTACACACGCACCATACCATACTGCTAAAGCCAAATCTTCCTAACTAAGGCCATGGTTTCCACAGAACTGGAAGTGTACTGTAGAGGTAAGGACCAGCTTTGATCTAAGCCCTGATCATCCATCTACCTCCCAAATCCCCTTCCTGCCCTCACTTTCCACCTTGCATTATACCTAACATGCACAGGAGAGCCAGACAGAGACTATTTCAGTCTCTTCCGTCCTGGTTCCTTCTAGATGGTCTTTTGAGCAAGGTCAGCAACGGTAACAATGGTCCCACTGTGTGTGTTCAAAGGACATGGGCATGACATGGCAGTACACTTGTGGGACATGAGCTCTGAGGCCAAAGCACCAGTCTTAATGGACCTGAGGAACAAAGCTGGCCTTTTTTATGCCTGTGTTTAAAAGGAGACTTTAGAGAACTGACATAGCACAACCGAAAAGCCTTCTAGGTTCCCTAACAAGTGTTCAGCACAGATAAGCAACCATCTGCTTCCCTCTAGGACAGCCCATCTTCAGAATAAGCAACTTCTCCCACCTCCCAGGCCCACCAACATCTGGAAAGACACATTTAACCTTACAGGAAAGAGCTCCACTTTGCAGGTAAGATTTGGACCAGGCATAGGTAGGAGAAGCTGGTTCTAGAACTTTCTCTGAGAATGCTCAGATATCCCAAAGAGATGGGTATCAGGAGGCCTGGACTTCCTCCTCCATGAGTTCATCAGGGTCAATGACTCAATGGGGATTGGTGGCAGTTCTACAGTCTCATCTTACACAGCCAAGTGATATTCTGGTCTGGCTCCTCCTCCTTCGACAGCTATTAGTGTCAATTAGGTTTGAGTCTGACAGACCACCTTTGACGAAATGCCAGAGCAGCAAAGACATAAACAAAGCCAAAGCCTTTGGAGTTGATATATGGTTGCATTTAATAAACATTTGTTTGCATATTTTTTATCATGCTAATGAATATAATTACTTTAATTTATGTCATCAAGCTATGATTCTGTTCTGATCTATACGTCACTTAAATGTGGAGCGTTAGCATTTTGCACACACAGGCAATTTGAAAAAGGGAAAGATTCACCCCCTCCTCCTCAGAGACCTTGGAAGAACATTGCACCCTCTCAGAAGACAGATCCAGCCCTACAACCGGGAGGTAATAATTTATAACCTGCAGGATGGGTATCACAGTCACAACTTAGAAAATTTCTCCAAAAACCACACTTTTTAAAAAAAAAAAAAAAAATTATCTCCCTTAGAGGAAGCCAAGCAGAGTGCTCACTCAACACACAGTCATGAAAACCAAGAGTTCTCATCGTATCAATGGTTTCCACTGATGTTAAAAGTAATGCACTGTTCATTTTTTAAATTTTTGGAAGAATAAATATTATAGGAAGAGGTTAGCCTGAGGTGGTAAATTGCACCTCTTTCAAAATCTAAGACATAAGGATTCTGAGGTCCAAGCTGAAGGACATATGTAATATTGTCTAGACCACAGAGGCCTAGGTGGACAGCAACCAATACCCAGGAAGGACTGGACAGTCACATGAGAAAGTCATGTAAAGACACATACTTCAGGATATATTGTCATCACTAAAGAACATGTAGCTGTCTATGCCCATCCCTCTAAATTGTACTGGCATACAAGGAGGTTTATCCTTGGACAATAAAAAGTAGAGAAAATGTGATTGATAGAAAAATGGAACAGTGTGTTGTCTCGGCAGGTTAAGTGTTGCTGCCAAGCCTGATGAACTGAGTTCAGTCTCCAAAGCCTACATGTTGAAAGGAGAAAATTGCCTCCTGTAAGCTGTCCCCGGATGACTTCCACATGCCTACACAATAAATAATAAATAAATGTAAGAGAAGAAAAGAGATACTCAGAAAAAAGCCACAGGAAACATCATGAAGGGCACCCATGACATGCCAAGCTTGGAGTGATATCTATGGACTGTAAGCTGAAGAGCTAGGACTGGAGAAGCCATCCTGTACCTTAAACCATTTCGTTTGTATGGCCGGTGTGTCAAGCAGCAGCATGATAGTATGTATTGGTTTTCTGGAGAGGTTAATTCTCATGAGTACCACCCTGTAGAGACAAGGAAGACCCACTCAACTGTGGCGATATATTGTGTATCTAATAAAACTTGTCTGAAGATCAGAGGACGGAGCCAGTCACACAGTTAGCCATAGAGGTCAGGCTAGCCCTCATGAAGCAGAGGCAGAGATCCTTTTGGGTCTCTGTGAGTTCAAGGCCGCATTGGGTTTCAAGATTGATCCTGTCCAGGAGAAAAACAGTGCTAGGCAGTGGTGGCACACACCTTTGATCCCAGCACTTGGGATCCCGTGCCTCTGCTCCCAGTACTTGGAAGCACACATGCCTTTAATCCCAGCACTAAGAAGGTTGAGACAGGAAGTGATATGTCTGGACAGAGAAAGGAATATAAGGCGGGAGGAGATATGAATTCACCCCCTTCCATCTTGGCCTGTGATTGCCTCCAATTCTCCTGTTTAATCTGAAGATTCATAGAGACTCATCTACCCCTTTCCACAAGGAGTTGGCAAGGTGAGAAGTGGTTATGGTTTGTTCCTCTGATTCTCTTTACGCTTTTCCTGAATATCTGTGTTTTTATCATAAGACCAGATAGGATTCTTGCAACACCCAACATGATTTTTACCCCTACCTTCTCCAATACATGGGTGCAAGCTTTGGGAAAACACTAAAAACTGAGGGAGGACCTAGGCCAGAAACTCAGGCAAAGGCAGTACGTCTGCCCCAGTGTAAAAACAACTCATCTATGTAGAAACAAGTGAAAATCCAAAGGGAAAACTGAGTGCAGGCTAGTTCTCCTGCTTAAAGACAATTAGGATCTGGGACGTGACTCAGTGCTTTGCCACACAAACATGAGGATTTTAATTCCAGTCTTAGCACCTACATAAAAATCCGTGAATAGTGGCACACATCTGAAACCCTAGCACTGGAGTGTGGGGGTAGGCAGATTTCTGGAGCTTGCTGGCCAGTCAGCCAGTGAGCTCAATATTGAGGAAGAGACCCTGACTGAAAAGGGAAGAGCAAAGAAGAGAGAAAGGAGGGAGGGAGGAGGGAGGGGGGAGGGAGGGAAAGGAGGGAGGGAGGGAGGGAGGGAGGGAGGGAGGAAGGAAGGAAGGAAGGAAGGAAGGAAGGAAGGAAGGAAGGAAGGAAGGAAGGAAGGAAGGAAGGGAGAAGATGAAGCATGTGGTCAACACCTTTTAAGCCCTCCTGCAAAGGCAAGTGGTTCTCTGTGAACTCAAGGCCAACCTGATCTACAGATTGATTCCCCAGCCATGACTACAGTGTCTCAATAATAATAATAATAATAATAATAATAATAATAATAATAATAATGTGGAGAGTGATAGAGGAGGATATGATAAGGATAGACTCTGACCTCCAATTACAAACACACACACACACACACACACACACACAAGTCCTCAAAATAAACCTCAATCTGAGGCTTAAGTATAAAAGGTAAAACTATATATATTAGAAAGAAAATCTTTAGGACTTGGGGCTAGACAAGATATTCTGTAATCTGACATCCAAAGTAAGGTCATAAAAGGGGAAGATTGATAAAACATACATCAGAAATTTTAATATTACTCCTCAGAAACTGTGTATTATGGCTGAATAGATAAGATGTTGAAATGCCGTTAAGCCTCACTTTGAAGGCCAGGGTAGCGTGGAGCACACCTGTACAACAGCAAGAGGACGGAGTCTCTAAGAGTCTGAGGCCAGACTGAGCTACATAGTAAGGCCTTATCTCGAAACAAAACAAGCGTACACATCCAACAAAGTGCTCATATCCAGTGTAAAGAGAGTACTCTCAAGGCACATCAACAAAATATAAATGATCAAATTGGAAAATAGGTAAAAGGCAGAGGTATTTCTTCCACTGCAGAGAACATACAAATGTCAAGACAGCCAGCACTCATAGCCAGAGGGAGATGTAAATTAGGACCCTGACTCATAATGAAACTCTCCATGAGATGATCGGAATGCCTACATTGGAGAGAGAGAGCATCCATGCTGGGAAGACTCAGAGGGCAGCAACACTCAGGCATAGTTTGTGAGAAGAATTCAAATCTCAGATCAGAAAGCACTCTAGAAAATAGCTTGGCAGTTTTCTTAAAAAAAAAAAGTTACACCAACTCCCCCAGGAACCAACAAAGGCACTCTAAAATATTTATCCCCAGGGGGGGGGGGAAAACTTATGTTCCCATAAAACCTGACATGTGTTTATAATGGCTTTACTTGTGATTAAAATAGGGAACAGCATGATGTCAGAAGGAAACTGAGTTGAGCAATCACTGTGCATGCATACACCGGAATACTACTCAGCAATAAAAAGGAGTAAACTGTGGATTACATTTGACAGCCATGGTAAATATCTTCACAATTAGGCCACTTGAGAAGGTATATCTTAAGGATGACCTTGTACAAATCCATGCACATAATATGGTATGTATGATTCCCTGTGTGGCCTTTTTTTGTAAGCCTTCAGCATAGAGATCAGAGGTCAGAGATTGTGGGAGCTAGGACCATAGTCATGGAGACAACAGCCTAGAAATTTTCACAGGAAAAGTCTGTGTCAAGTTGAAGGTCAATATGTTGCTTGTTACATTACAGTCTTACAAGATGGTACAGTTGTTACAAATGGGTAAAGAGCTCAGGAAACTCCTTCTGCTATTTCTTAAAACTGTGTGTGTATACTTGTCACACCAGAAGTCTTTTAAAGGCAGAGCCAACTGTAAAATATTTTTAATCTCCTATAAATTTAAACATATTCTTGCCATACGACCTAGCCATAAATTCTGTCCCCAGAATATTTGTCAAGAGAACAGCTATTGTTCATTCTAACAATAATCTATGTTGTGAACAATCTCAGTATCCATCAGCTCAGAACTAGATTAACACCTTTGTTATAGCATGACAAGGTAATTTTTTGTGGCAATGTCTTTAAATATCTTTTCAGACAATCCGTGGACCCCCACTCCCATCTATTGCTGCCCCAATTACAGGCCAGCTGGAAAGACTCCTGCAAACTGGTATCCCCCACTAACACCTCAGCTGGTCAGACCCAAAATCTACAAGACCCACCCAATCCCCCAAGCCCACTCATCACCCTGTGACCTCAGCGGTTCCCTGAGACACAGAATCAGCCAGCTCCTATTGGACCAAGAGCAGGTTCTCTGTGACACAGAATATGCCAACTCTAAGTGGGCCAAGGGGAGCTCAGATTGGACAGAGAGAGGCTCCCTGAGACACAGACAAATCCCAGGCTGACTCAAGGAAGAGATAAGTAAACCCCAGTGCAAAAATACAAATAACAAGAGGACACCACCAGAATCTGGTGGTTCTACAACAAGAAGACCGGAACACTGCGATGTAGAAGCAGCAGGAGGAAATTGCATTAAAAATAACGTTATGAAGATGATGGAAGACTTTAAAGAAAAAATTAACTCCCTTAAAGAAATATAGGAAAAGACAAACAAAACGGAAGAAATAAATAAATCACCCTTTAAAACAAA
Organism: Phyllotis vaccarum; assembly: GCA_033318265.1. Lineage (NCBI taxonomy): Eukaryota > Metazoa > Chordata > Mammalia > Rodentia > Cricetidae > Phyllotis > Phyllotis vaccarum. The sequence continues at coordinate 23,573,117 of JARWLC010000018.1, read as the reverse complement.
ATCCCAGAAAAAACAATCGAACAGGTGAAGGAAATAGCTCAAGACTTAAAACCTAAAATGAAAGCGATAAAGAAACGTGAAGCCAGGGAAGGCTGGAAACGGGAAATCTCAGTAAATGACCAGTAGCTACAGTTGCAAGAATAACCAACAGAATGCAAGAAATGGAAGAAAGCATCTCTGGTGTGGAAGATTTGATAATAGAAAGAGATATGTCAGCGAAAGAAAACATTAAAGCCAAAGAAGACCAGCTTAAAGGCACAGAAAACATAGTCAACAAAATCACAGAAAAAAATCTATCCCAACCTAAAGACAGAAATGCCTATGAAGATACATGAAGCCTACAAAACACCAAATAGACCAGACCCCCCCTCAATAATCAAAACACAAAACATACAGAATAAAGAAAGAATATTAAGAGCTGCAACAGAAAAAGACCAAGTAACTTATAAAGGCAAACCCATCAGAATAATACCCAACTGCTCAATGGAAATGATGAAAGTCAAAAGGTCCTGAACAGATGTTATATAGACACTAAGAGACCATGGATGCCAGCCCAGACTACTATACCCAGAAAAACTCTTAATCACCATAGATGGAGTAAACAAGATATATTATGACAAACCAGATTTAAACAATACTTATACACAAATTCAGCTCTACAGAAAGCACTAGAAGAAAACTCATTGAAAATGAAAGTTCGTAGCACTAAGTGCCTACATAAAATATTGGAGAAATCTCATACAAGAGACTTAACAGCATAGCTGAAATCTCTAGAACAAAAAGAAGCAAACTCACCCAGAAGGTGAAATCAGTAACATTAAAACAAAGAAACAATGCAAAGAATCAATGAAGCCGAGAGTTGGTTCTTTGAGAAAGTCAACAAAATAGACAAACCCTCATCCAAACTAACCAAAAGGCAGAGAGTATCAAAATTAACAAAATCAGAAATGAAAAGGGGGACATAACAACAGACACCAAGGAAATCCCCAGAATCATTAGGTCATACCTGTACTCCACAAAATTGGAAAACCCAAAGAAATGGACAGCTTTCTGAATAGGTACCACTTACAAAATTAAATCAAGACCCAATGAACTACTTAAATAGACCTATAACCCTTAAGGAAATAGAAGCAGTTATTAAAAGTCTCCCAAACAAAAAAAGCCCAGAGTCAGATGGTTTCAGCATAGAATTCTATCAAAATTTCAAAGAAGAACTAATACCAATACACCTCAAATTGTTCCACATAAAAGAAACAGAAGGAATGTTGCCAAACCCTTTTTATGAGGCTACAGTCACCCTGATACCAAAACCACACAAAGACACAGCAAAGAAAGAGAATTACAAACCAATCTCCCTTATAAACATTGATGCAAAACTATTCACAATCTCCCTTATAAACATTGATGCAAAACTATTCAATAAAAACCTGACAAACTGAATTCAAGAATATATTTAAAAAAAAAATCATCCACCATGATGAAATAAGCTTCAACCCAGAGTACAGGGGTAGTTTAACATGCAAATATCTGTTGATATCCTCCACCATACAGAGAACCTGAAAGAGAACCGCATGGTCCTTTCATTAGATGGTGAAAAACTAACTGTTGGACAAAATCCAACATGCTTTCATAATAAAGGACATGGAGAGATCAGGGATCAAAGAAACATGCCTGAACATAATAAAAGCAACATAGAGCAAGTCAACAGCCAACTAAAAGTAAATGGAGTGAAACTTGAAGCCATCTCTCTAAAATCAGGAACAAGACAAGGCTTCCCACTCTCCCCATAACTACTGAAAGTTTTAAATTGAGAAATAAGACAAGAGAGGATCCAGGGGAAAAGGAAGAAGTCAAAATATCACTAATTATAGATATGACAGTAAACATAAGCCCTCCAAAATTCTACAAGGGAATGTAATAGGATTGTGTTCTGTTCCATTGTAAATAATTGTCCTGCCTATTGACTTAATGAAAATGCTGATTAGCTGAAGACAGGAAGTGTGGACGGGGCTACCAGACTAAGAAAACTCTGGGAACAGGAAGAGCAGAGCAGAGACGCCAGAGAAGCCAGCAGATGCAGAGGACACCTGTGCTGCTCTGAGGAAAGGTACCGAGCCGCATGGCTGAACAGGATAAGAGTCATGGGTTAGTTTAAGAGTAAAGAGTTAGCAAGTTATATGTCTGAGGCCTAGGCCGATCAGCATGAAATGAATGTAAGCATCTGTGTGTCTCTGTGGGACTGCAGGACAGTGGATCAGAACTTCAGGGCTAGGCCGAAAAGACCGGTCCAGAAACTTAATACTACAAGGGAACTCCTACACTGATAAAAAAAAAAAAAAAAAAAACAAAACAACAAAAAAACAAAAACAAAAAACCCTTCAGCAATATGTCAGGATACAAGATTAACTCAAAAAAATATTAATAGCCCTCCTATACACAAATGATAAAATAAATCAGGGAAACATCAGCTTTTATAATTGTTGCAAATAACACCAAATATCTTAGGGTAACTCTAACCAAAGAAGTGAAGGGGTTGTGGAGAAAGGGGAACACTCCTCCATTGCTGGTGGGAATGTAAACTTGTACAACCACTTTGGAAATCCATATGGTGATTTCTCAGAAAACTGGGAATCAATCTACCTAATGATCCAACAATACCACTATTGGGCATATATCCAAAGGACTCACATTCTTACCCCAAGGGCATTAGCTCAACTAATATTCATGGCAGCATTATCTATAGCAGCCAGAATCTGGAAACAACCTAGATGCCCCTCAACTAAAGAATGGATTTTTAAAAATGTGGTACATTTACACAATGGAGTACTCAGTAGTTTTTTTAAAAAAATGGCATCCTGAAATTTGCAGGCAGATGGATGGAACTAGAGAATATCATTCTCAGTGAAGTAACACAGACCCAGAAAGATAGACATGGTATGTACTCACTCATAAGTGGATTTTAGACATAAAGCAAAGGATAACCAGACTATAGTCCTCAACCCCTGAGCAGCTAGGTAACAAGGAGAAACCTAAGAGAGACATCCATGGATCTCACTGGGAAGGGGAAATAGATAAGATTTCCTGAGTAAATTGGGATCATGGGAGGAGGGACGGGGGGGGGGGTGGTGGAAAGAGAATACTAAGAATTGGGATGGTTAAGTTGGGGGAAGAAAAGGAAGGAAGAACAATAAAATAGAGGGAGCCATTGTGGGGTTAGAGAGAAACACCCAAGAACTCACAAAGATGACCCCGGCTAAGACTCCAAGCAATAGTAGAGAGGGTACCTAAGCTTGCCTTCTCCTATAATCAAATTGATGACCACGCTAATTGTTATCAAACAACTGTTGGCAACAGATGCAGAGGTCCTCAGCTAAACACTGGGTGCAGCTCCCAGTTCAGCTGAAGAGAGAGGAGAGGTTATATGAGCAAAGGGTTCAAGATCATGATGAGGAAACCTAGAGAGACAGCTGACCGGAGCTATTGGGAGCTCACTGACTGGATTGACAGTTGGAGAACCTGCATGGGGCTGAACTAAGCCCTCTGAATGTGGATGAGTCGAATGGCATGGGCAGTTTGTGGGGCCTCTGGCAGTGGGACCAGAACTAGGTTTTTGGAGCTCATTTCCTGCAGAGGAACACCTTGCTCAGCCTCAGTACTAGGGGGAGGGGCTTGGTACTACCTTAACTGGATATGCCAGACTGCATTGACTCACCCTGGAAGGCCTTACCCTCTTTGAGGAGTTGATGGGGTGAGGGATATGGGGATGACTGGAAAGAAGGGAGGGAGGAAAAACGGTGGGTATATTAAAAAAAAAAACTTAAATAAAAAATAAAGTTATTCAAACAAACAAAAAATGATCTTTTCATTTTTATTGTATGTATATTATTTGTTCAGCCTTCATGCATGTTTGTGTGCCACGTGCACCCAGTGCCTGAGGAGGCCATAAAAGGACATCCCTGGAACCGGAGTTACAGTCATTAGCCACCATGTGAGTGCTGGGCGTGGACCTCAGGTCAAGCAGCAAATGCTCATAACCACAGGTGACGCTCAAAAGCTTGGCATTAAGTCAACAGAGCCACGGGATCCAGCTGTGGTGCATTTTTCTCACCTCTGGGAAGGAGAGGCTGGAGGGTCAGTGAGCAAAGCTGTGGTTGTCAAGGTAAAGCAGCAGAATGACAACAGAGGAACAACATCCAAAAAAAAGTGTGATCCACAGCTCGACTATGTCCTCAGACAACTAAGGTTGCCAAAGTTTATTAAGGTATACATTTCAAAGGTGTGAGAAAAGTGGAATTATCTAGAAGACCGAAGGGGATGATGGGGGGGAGGGGCAATAAACTAGTGAGTAGAAGGCGCGGGGAATGCTCAGTGTGTAATATGTGTTTGTATAAAAACCTAATAATAATAATAATTTTAAAAGGGCGTCAATTATGAAGAAATTAACACAACCAAGAACAAGCAACCATTTACGAAGCCCTCATGAGCGGGACTGTGTGAGACAGCTCTTCTAGGGAGGCTGGACTAAACCCAATCTTTAATTGTTCTTTAGAGCAATTGCAGAACATTCTAGAAATGTAACACCTCTGTAATACAAGGCATTTCTGGCCAAAAATAAGTCGCATGGCCCTTATTGGGTAGGTACTCTGGTCTTCTCCATATTATAATGACTTTGATCCAAGTATTTTTATAATTTTTGTGCTATTGTGAATTTGAATGTTTTTCCTAGTGAGACGTCTCCAAAGCTCTCCATTTTATACATTTATTTTGTAGTTCAAACTGGCCTTGAATGAATTCATGATTCTTCTACCTCCAGCTCTTTAACACACCCCACTAATGTGTATCACTACAAGAAGGAAAATGCTTATTTTCTCTTGGGCCATTTTATGAAATATTCTTATTAACTTCAGCGCTGCATCAACTGAGTATCTCCCCTTTCTCTGGATATGGACTTCCAAAAAAAAAATTAAAGGAGCCTTTGACATCTTCCTTTCGATTATTAAAATGACCTTTTAACGTTTCCTTGTCATGTAACCTTGGCTAGGACCTCCGTTACATTACTGAATGAGGCAGGGATGGTAAACTTCGCTTTGGCCAGGCTTATTTTTAACGTTTTATTTTATTTTTAATTATGTGTATATGAATGTATCGGCATGTATGTGTGCACTGGAGTACAGTGTTCACGGAAGTCAGAAGAGGGCATCAGATCCACTGGAGCCAGACCGAGAACCAAACTCGGGTCCTCTGCAAGATCAGTACATACTCCTCAACACTGAGTAATCTCTGCAGCCCTAACTGGTCCCAATTTTAAGAGAAATATTGCTCACGGTTTTAATACTTGCTTTAGTCAGGGGTTTTATTGCAGAGATAAAACACCGTGGCCAAAAACAAAACAAAACTTAGGAAGGAAAAGCTTTTCCTCTGTCCCAGAAGAAAATCAGGGCAGGAACTCAAGGCAAGAGGAACCTGGAGGCAGGAATTAAAACAGAGGCCCCAGAGGGATGCTACTTACCTGTCTGCTCCTCGTGGCTTGCTCAAACCACTTTCTTATATAACCCAGGACCACTAGCACCTATGGTGAGCTGGACCTCCCTCATCAATCATCAGTCAAGAAAATGAACCACAAGCTTACGCGCAGGCCAACCTGATCAGGACACTTTACCCAACTGAGGTTTCCAACTCCTAAATGACTCTAGTTGGTGTCAAGCTGACAGAAAGTGACCCAGCATAGTGCTTTATAAATCTCTAGTTTAATCGTTCACCTAGCACTATTTTTTTTCTATTACTCCTGTGCAAGAACACGTGAATGGAAATTATTTGCTTATCACAAAAGAATAATTTTAGGCAAAATATGCTTTGACTGTTCTTATGATCCTAACATCAAAATTATGTGAATTGGGTAATTAGTCATCTTCCCAATTGGAAACACATTGTGTGTGTGTGTGTGTGTGTGTGTGAGAGAGAGAGAGAGAGAGAGAGAGAGAGAGAGAGAGAGAGAGAGAGAGAGAGAGAGAGAGAGATGGGGGAGTATTACACAGAAGGCATGTGGAGGTCAGTGGACAATTTTGTGGAGGTGAATTTTCTCTTTCTACCTTTGTGTTTGCTCTGGGGATCAAACTCAGGCCGTCAGGCTTGGGGAGCAAGCACCTTTTAACCCCTAAGCCATCTTTCCAGCCCTTGTCTGTTTCTTGAATATATGGTCAAACCATGAGACCTTTGTTTTTTTATGGAAGTGTGTCTTTGATTAACTTTTCAGCATCGTCAAGAAAAGCAGTGAATTTCAGCTCTCAACTTCTTCTAAATCTACTTTTGTTACGTGTTTGACAAAAGCTTGCACCTCATCTGTTTTTTTTTTTTAATTTATACAAAGCAAATGTATTATCAAACTTACTCCCTCTGTGTGTGTACGCATGTCTTCTGTCACTCGGTGCTGTCTGTACCTTCTCCTCTTTCCCTGGCCAAACTTAAGGCTTTATTGATCAGTCCACAGGCTGCGTTAACCTTTCTTGCTCTATTTATGCCGGTTTGTAATCTTGATTAAAGCCCTCCTCTAACTTTCTGTAGGTTTGATTTTTGGTTCTTTCAAGTATCTTGAATATTATGTTTGGTCCATTTGGTTTCAATTTCCCTCATTTTCTAATGAATGCATCTAAGTCCATAAATTTTCCTCTCATAACCGCTTTGGCCACATCTCACAGGTTTTAATATTTAATGCTCTGTTGCCTATTTCTAAATAGTGTATAATTTTCATTTTTATTTCCTTATTAGCACAAGACCTTTTATAAGTGTTTCTGTATTTGTGAGTGTGGATATTGATTTAATCTCTCCTTTACTTATGTTCTCATTTGTTCAGGGGATGAAACTTAGACAATTCTATTCTTGTTGTTTTTGTTGAGATTTCCAAGCTGACATCATCAGTTTCCAGGGGTGACTGGTACATTTGAGGTGAACAGATATGTTCAACAGTGTGTTATAGCAATTTGTTTACTGTGCCGTTCAAATTCTGAACGCCATGCCAGACAGATGGCTCGGTGCTGAAGGGGGCTGGCTGCTCTTCCAAAGGACCTCCTATAGTGATTTGAATGAGATGCCTCCCTCCCATAAGTCTCTGGGATGTGAACACTTGATCCCCAGTTGGCAGCTGTTTGGGGAGGGTTAGAAAGTGTGGGCTTGCTTGAGGAAGCATATCACTAGGGCTCTCAGGCTTAGGAGCTTCAAGACCCCTGCCATTCCCAGAAACCTTTCTGAGCTTGCTGGTCACCGTTCAGACATGAACCCTCAGTTGCTATGCTGGCTACTGCCACTGAGGCATCATGGACACTGACACTCTGGAACTTGAGCCCCAAATTAACCCTTTGTTCTATAAATTGTCTCGGTCACTATTTTACCACAGAAATAGAAAAGTAAACACTACACTTGAGTTTGGTTTCCAGCACCCACATGGTGGCTCACAACTGTATGTCCAGTTTCAGGGTACCTGACACCCTCAGCTGGTTTCCTGGGGCAGAAGGCACACACATGGTGCACGGGCATACATGCAAACAAACAAACAAAATACATAAAATAAAAACAAGTAAGAAGTTGAATTCTGTTTTCTATTATTTTTGTTTAATATACTTTCTAAAGAAGTATAAGGTTTGCCCTACTTTTTTTATTTTTTACATATGCATTAGAGTTCTCTAGGGTAACAGAAACAGTGGGGTGAATAGATAGATAGACAGACAGACAGTCAGACAGACAGACAGATAGATAGACTGATTGATAGATAGGCAGACAGACAGATAGATATAAATTTAAATACATTCAAGAATTTATTAAGTCAGCTAATTGAAACAGTAACAACTAAATTCATCCCCAGAAGCTGAGAACCTACTAGTTACATGGTTCTTGAAGCTGGATGGAATCCGCCAATAGCTGACTCTCTGAAGAAGCTGAGGGGCCAGTACTTTGCTCAGTCTCAAGGGCTGGAAGGAAACAAAAACCTGGAAGGTTCCTGGAGTGCCATCGGCCCTTAGTCAAATATTCAGAAATGCTCTTCTGAAATGAGTGAAGGAATCAGCAGGAAGTCGTGTAAATGAGCTCCTAGGCAAGAGGGAAAGCCAAGATGCACAAAGCGAGCTATCATCCCCCTGGTCTTTAAGGTCTGGATAGCTACCAAGGTGCCACCCACCCTCCTGAGACTCTTCCCACATCAGCTAAGCAATCAGGATGAGTCCTCAGGTGAGCCTCCCTAATCAGGTGATCCTAATTTGTAGTAAGTTGACATTAAAACCAATCATAATAAAATCTCTTAGCTTTATTTTATAGTCTGCATTATTAAGGGCATGAAAGAATACAATTATGGTATCTACCCAGCTGATCGCTCTGTCAAAGGATATAAACTATTCTTTTATGTCTTTATTGCAATGCGACGCCTCCTGCTTGAGATGGTGTCTACGCTATCTCACACACTTTAGTACAATTACACTTATTTCTCAAGCCTGTTCCTTTTCATTGATTTATCTGGTTTTCTCATCTGTTCGTTGTGGCTTTGTAAACAGATTTTACTAATAAGTTATCTCTCTGTGATATCCATTCTTCTTGCCATAATTTTGGGTTTAGTACTACTGAATTCTTGATAGGACATGTGACGGCTTAAATCAGAATGGCCTCTGGGATGGATGTCAACACGGGACCAGCTAGAGTCACCTGAAGGAGAGAGCCTCAATTAAGAAATGTATCTATAAGATCAGATTGTAGACAGGCCTGTAAGGCATTTCTTAATTAGTAATTTGATAGGGAAATGCCCAGCCCATTGTGGGTGGTGCCATCCCTGGGCTGATGGTTCAAGGTTCTATAAGAAAGAAGGCTGAGCAAACCAGTATGCATCACCCTCCCATGGCATTTGCGCTGACTCCTGTCTCCAAGTTCTGCCCTGCTTGAGTTCCTATTCTGGCTCCCTTGATGTTAAACTATGATGTGGAAGTGTAAGGCAAATAGATCCTTTCTTCCCCAACTTGCTTTTTGGGCATGGTGTTTCATCGCAACAATGAAAAAAAAAAAAAACCTAACTAACTAAAATAGCCCCCAAGTCTCACATGTTTGAATTCTTAGGCCCCAGGTAGTGGAACTGTTTGGGAAGGGATGCGCTAGAGAAGTGTTAACTTGTTGGAGGAAGTATGAGGCTGGAAGTGGACTTGGAGGTTTCAGAAGCCTATGCAGTACCCAGTCTCACTCTCCTGGTCTACAGTCTGCAGATCAGGATATAAAGCTCTTAGCAAGTGCTCCAGCACACTGGCACCCAATTCCCACCATGATGGTCATGGACTCACTCTCTGAAACTGTAAGCGAACCCCAAATTACACGCTTTCTTTTTTATAAGGGTTCCCTTGGTCATGGTATCTATTCACAGCCATAGAACAGTGATTATGGCAGGTCATATGAGAGCTTCCTACAGATCCCCAGATCCCCTTCACAATTGCTAACAAGTCATCATTTTAATTTGACCATCAAAATATTTAGCCCTCACCTCTTTCCATATTTGACTATAAAGATGGATCTTCAACTCTTCTGCATTTGTTCCATCACTATATAAAGGCTTCCTCCAGGTTTATGGGTTTAAGGGTGATACTGGGTTTGGAATAGAGTGTCATATACACTGGAGCTCTTGACTACAGAGGGAAGAGTTCTTTCCCTGCGCATTATGAGATATTTAGCCAACAACCTCCTTGGCCTTTATCCAACAGATATGAGTAGATACAAGTAGCCAAGCTATGGCAATCAGAATGCCTCTGCGTATGGACAAATGTCTCTACAGAGGCAAATGTCCCTGGCCAAGAGCCGCTGGTGTCCAGATTACCCTTACCTCCCTATTTTCATTATGGCTTTTGGAAAGACAGACTGGCGAATTTCATCAAATGCCCTTTGTGATTTGAATGAGGCATGTCCCCCCAGACTCATGTATTTGGATACTTGGTCCCCAATTGGTGCTTCTGTCTGAGAAGGTTATGGAAACTTTAGGGGGTGGAGCCTTTACAGAAGGAAGTATTGACTGGGACAGACTTTGAGGGCTTATAGCTTTGCTCCACTTCTTGCATCTAGTATACCCTAAATGGGGGTGGAAATGTGATCTGCCAGCTTTCTACTCCTGCCTTCATGCCACGCCTTCCCCAACATGGTAGACTCTTCCTCTAGAACCATCAGCTAAAATTAAAAAAAACAAAAACAAAAAACTTTTTTCCTTAAGTTGCTTCTACAAAGGTTTTTATCATAGCAACAGAAAAATAACTAACAAACTATCTATGATTTCAGATTTCTCTCCAGTGACCTACTGATGATACAATGATACAATTTTAGTCTCCTAATTTGGTACCTTCCCTGCAATAATGGAATAAAGCCTATTGCTCATGGTACACATATTTAATATACAATGTTGCCTTTCTAAATTCTATTCATATTCACATTGACGTGAAGTTGGCCAGGAGTTTTTCTTGCTTTTGCTTGCTTCTGATATAAAGTCTATGCTCAACTGCTAAGTGCGACAGTTAATATCACTGACTTCACATGTTAGAGGATCACCTTGGAGAGAAATTCCTGGTACTGTCTATGAGAGACTTTCTAGATAATGTTAAATGAGATGGGTATACCCACTTTAATTGCAAATGAAAGGGTGAAATCAACCCAGCATTCACCTCTCTCCACTCGCTCCCTGACTGTAGAGGCAGCCCCTGCCTCTCTGGCTCCCAGACCATGATGAACGTACTCTTAACCGTGAATAATCCCTTCCTTTCTTAAGCTGCTTTTGTCTGATACTTTGTTGCAGTAATGAGAGAGAAGTAACCAATAAGGTTGCCATCTATGTTACTATCACAATAATCTTCTGTTCCTTAAAGGATTACTGCCTCAGCAAAATTTTTAAACATGTTTTTTCTTAAGATTTATTTATTTTTATTTTAAGTATATGAGTGTTTCCTGCAGGTAATGTATGTGTACCATGTGCATGCAGTGCTTATAGAGGCCAAGAGGGGGCGCTATATACCCTGGAACTAGAGTTAGAGGTGATTGTGAGTCACAGTGTGGATGCTGGGAATCAAATCCGGGTCCCCTGAAAGAGCAGCCGATGCTCTTAGTCACTGAGCCATCCCTCCAGCCCATGTTTCTTTCTTCCTAGATTATTCATTTCAATAGCACCTCATATGTTAATATGTACCTGTATCTGTCTCTTTTAACTTTTCAAAATTCATAGTCCCCTTTTTATTTATAATATTGTTACATATTTTTCCATCACTGATCAGATGTCTTCAACTACTTCCGTATCTTTGTTTTAGTAGTCTGCTATCTGTTTTCTAATGTACTCAATTAAGTCTCATCATCATCAAAACAATACAATGGTGTCACTCCCTACAGAGTACCCTTATTGAGCAGCTATGGCCTTGTTAGAGGAAGTGTGTCACTGGAGGTGGGCTCTGAGGTTTCAGATGCTGAAACCCAGTTTACTCTCTCTTCCTGCTACTATCAGATCTGTATTCAGCTACTTCTCCAGCACCATGTCTGCCTACATGTTGCCATGATCCCCTCCATGATGACTGTGGACTAAACCTCTAAACTGTAAGCCAGCCCCCAATTAAATGTTTCCCTTTATAAGAGTTGCCATAGTCATAGTGTCTCTCCACAACAATAAAACCCTAAGACACCATAATTCTCATTTATTGTGAATTGAACGTTTTTTATACGTTTCAACATTCAATAATATTAAAATTTAAGGCTCTGTGGTTTCTTCTGAGAACAGGTTTGACCACCTTTGCAACCTAAGTATTAATGCCCAGTATTCTTGTTCTTGTCATTTTCTGACTGCAAGGGACTTTTGTTATTGTTTATCTGGAGTTAGTTTTGTCTTTCAGCCCTGAGGAATGAACACACAAAGCCTTATGAGTGATAATTATATACTCCACCACTGGCCTATGTTCCAATTCTCTTTCTACTTTTTGTCTGTCTGTCTGTCTGTCTGTCTGTCCCTCCAGGCCAACCACAAACTTGCAATCATCCTGCTTTAGCCTCTCAGGCTGGAATGACAGATTTGCCCCACCAGGCCCAGAATAATGTTCTATTCTGTAAAGATTTATATGGATTCCCTCTGAAAACATCTACTTTAACATGTTTTTTCCTTAAGATTTATTTACTTTGGACGTGCATGCGTGTGTGTGTATGTGTGTGTGTGTGTGTGTGTGTATGTGTATGTATGTGTGTGTGTGTGTGTGTATGTGTGTGTGTGTGTGTGTGTGTGTGTGTGCATGTGCATGCAGTACCAATGAAGGCCAGAAGATGGCATCAGATCCCCTGCTTTGTTGTGTTTCATTCTTACCTGCAAATCTTTGAAACTGATTCTTGGAGGGATTCTCTTCAACATGCAGAGCTCTTGTTGCTAATTAAAATAGTACACGATTTTAAGTGTGTGCAACTTACTTTTCAATCCCTATCTCTAAATTTAGAAATTTTAGGTCACAAGGCAACTAATTATTTTCTGCTTTCCTGTAACAAAATGCTCTAACTACATTTCTTTCTCTGCTTGCTAAGTCCATGATACATTTCCTGCCCAGCTAGTCCTCAGACACTTAAAAAAGCACAGATATAGGTGTTGTTACTCTTTTGTATACAACACAGCTTCTCTTCAAAAGTTTATTTTTAACATTCAAATTTAGTTTTTCACAACTCAGATCAATAGACAATAAATGATGACCTGAATTTTGTCTTGCCTCTGCAAAGCAAAGCTGAGCCTTTAGCCTCTACCCTGAACCATGGATGGCCACAAAGAGCTGGGGACAGATGGAATCCCCTAGGCAATTCTTTCCATCCAGATAGAACAAGTGTCTCTGGGGTCCTAAAGGCCAACAGCTGGGAAAGGATGCCAGTTGAGAAGAGGCTGATGTAAAGCGCTCTGGGACGTGGCCTGAGATTTTTGTTGTTGTTGTTTTACGTTGTTTTGGGTTTTGTTGTTATTATTTTCATCTTCTACTGCTGTGATAAAATGCCAAAAGCAGTCTGGAAAGGAAAAGGGTTCGTTTGGAACACACATGCGGAACACAGTCCGTTGCTGAAGGAAGCTAAGGCCCAAATCACAGGGAAATACTGACTACTTGCTCCTCGTGGCTTGTTCCAGCGAATTTCTTATATATATCAGACCACCTACCCGGGGATAGCACTGCCCACAGTAGGCTGGGCTCTCCCAAGTCAATCATTAATTTAAAAAAAAAATGTGTCACAGACTTGTCTACAGGCAATCTGACGGTGGCCGTCTTTCAGCTGAGGTTCCTCTTTCCAAATAACTGTAGCTCAGTGGTTCTCAGCCCATGGGTGAAACCCCTTTGAGGTTTGAACAGCCCTCTCATGGGGGTTACCTTAAGACCATCAGAAGACGCAGACCTTTCCATAACGGTTTATAACAGTAGCAAAATTATAGTCACGAAGTATCAACAAAGGTAATGTTATGGTTGGGGGGTCACCATGACATTGCAGCATTAGGAAGGTTGAGGACCAGTCAAATTGACAAAAAACTAACCAGGGTGTCAAGGCAAGCCTTTGCGTGCAAGCATCGGGATGGAGACACAGTCCAACACCCCTCAGGTGGTCAGCTGCTCCTGAGAACACGTTCATGAAGACAACCACGCACCAGGTCATTCTGTTCCCCTTAGCTTTAACATCACTTGTGCTTCATCCAAGGTTTCCGGTCGTGGGTTGTTATAATACCATCAGAACAGAGAGAGGCGAGGAGTGTGTCAACGATTCTGAGGTGCAAACCGAGTGTGTCAAGTACAGGATGTGCAAACACAGCGACCACGGAGCTTTACCACTTTATTAAAATTGTGATTGTTCACATAAAGACTCAGCCAGGTCACATACTAATAATTATCACTAACAATCTTTAACATCAGCTGAAGCCCACAAGTGAAGCAATACCGCATCTCCCGGTCTCATTTATCTTACGGCTTATAGCCCCTCTGTGGTCAGTGTGCCGCAAGCTTCACGGACATTTAATTATGAGCACATCATAAATGTAGCTGACAGGGCAGAGGCTGTGGGGGGATGCGCCTGGCAAGGGGGTTGCAGTAAAGAGTACGCAGTTCATGTGTCCCCCAACAAGGATGGGAAAGACCACTTCTCCGGTTTTCCCTCGGCAACTTCCTGGTAGCCATCATGACTGAAGGATCATCCTGAGGGCTTCTCCATACGCCTCTGCTTCTGAGACTTGGCAGACAGGCTCTGAAATTTAAGTCACATCCGTGTTCCAGTCAATACGTATCAGCCAAGAGCATCATCACTCCACCACACTTGGAGCATCCCAAGTGCAAGTGTGGGTTCTACTGTTGCACAAACGAAGGAGAAAAGCTTCTGCTCCAAGCCCCAGGAAGCCCATCGCCCTTCCCACCTGGCCCAAACTATACAACTGTAGGGGGATAAAAGGACAGGCAGAATCGAGCACAGTGGTGCACAATTGTAATCTCAGCACTCAGGAAGCAGAGGCCAGAGGTTTTTGAGTTCAGGATCAGCCTGATTGCATCACAAGTTAGAGACTAGCCTAGGCTACACAGCAAGACCTGTCTCAAACATACAAAAAGAAAAGAAAGAGTAAAGAAAAATGGCTAAGGTCTGAAATGTAACTCAGTGGTAGAGCCCCTGCCTAGAATCCCCCAGTGAGGGGCTGGGGTGTGGCTCAGTGGTAGAGTCCCTCCTAGAATCCCCCAGTGAGGGGCTGGGGTGTGGCTCAGTGGTAGAGCCCCTGCCTAGAATCCCCTAATGAGGGGCTGGGGTGTGCCTCAGTGGTAGAGCCCCTGCCTAGAATCCCCCAGTGAGGGGCTGGGGGTGTGGCTCAGTGGTAGAGCCCCTGCCTAGAATCCCCCAGTGAGGGGCTGGGGTGTGGCTCAGTGGTAGAGCCCCTGCCTAGAATCCCCCAGTGAAGGGCTGGGGTGTGGCTCAGTGGTAGAGCCCCTGCCTAGAATCCCCCAGTGAGGGGCTGGGGTGTGCCTCAGTGGTAGAGCCCCTGCCTAGAATCCCCCAGTGAGGGGCTGGGGTATGCCTCAGTGGTAGAGTACTTGCCTGGCTTATACAAGTTCCTGAGTTTCATTTCCAGAAATATAAAGAGTTGGGAGGAATTGTCCTTAACAGTATCCCACCATTCAGATATAGCCAAGTACACAGAAACTATCTTTCCAGGAAATCAAAAAAAGGTGACCTTGTATCTTGAGTGATGGAGCAGGAGGTTCTCCGTGTACTTCTAATTAGCTGTGGCTTTGATACACTGGCCAAGGTGTTGGGCACTAATAAGGCCGCCATCCTCTCAGAGTGGGCCTGGGGCTGCCAGATCTCAGAGTGTCGTGTTTCAAAGCAAGTGTCCTCAGAGGGGCTGAGGTACAGATTCCTCTGCACCCTGGCAGGCTCTGTGGGGAAGACAAAGCATATAATAAGGGATGCGCAATGAAGGAGCTTTGAAGAGAGAGCTGAAAAGTAGCTATCATGTTGGCAGATAAATTCTACACACAATTATTCATTCCTAGCCCCTTGACATGTAGATTAATGAGTTTGATAACCCGGGCTTCTAGGAAGTAGATTCCACCCTTTCGCAGGCTTTCTCCCCCTCTACCTACAAACAGTGAGCTGGTCTATGGAGAAAAAACAAATCGATACATTTGTGGTAGCCACCGCTGCTTGCTGGTGATTGGAGCCTTATGTCAAAAGTATGATGTGTCTTCTACCTCCTGGCCTGGAAGGAAGCCGTACTAATCAAAGGGACATGGAAGGGACAGTAAGCTTCAGACTGTGGACCCCACCGAGTTCTGGTTTGTGGCCTAGGCTCAGCATAGGGCACTTTCAACTTCAATGCCAAGGGACAGGGGTCATGTGCTTCGCCCCAGGCTAGACTTCCCAGTGGTTCTGGCCTTAGTTGCTGTTCAGTCTTCTACCCAAAAGGAAGACCAAAAGACAAAGCACTGTTAGGGTGGTAGAGGCCCTTAACCCACCCCGGATGTCACAGGGAGAGTGGGAAAATAGCTGTGAGCCTGAACCTGCACCGAGGTCAAATCCTCATAAAGAGAAAATGTATCCAAAGTAGACACGATCCATAACATCAGGTCTGTGCGTTATGTCATATGTGATGCCCAATCAGGAAGGAGTGAAATGGTGGAGAGCATCTTCCTGAGGCTGGGGACGTGGCTCAGGGGAGAAAGCACTTGCCTTGCAAGCATAGGGAGGAGCTGAAAGCCCAGAACCCACACAAAGCCTGGTAGGTATGGTAGCTGCCTGCTCTCCCAGTCTGTGGGTTAAGCTAGCTGAACCTGCTGGAACTGGCAGACTCTGGGTGTGTTGAGAGACCTTCAATAAATAAAGCATAAAGCCATCAAGAAAGGCACCAGGCATCAGCTTCATCCAACACACACACACGTGAGTGCACATACATATAGACACACCACACATTTATACATATACACCTGTTGTACACACACATACACATGTATACCCACAGATGTGTAAAAGTGCACACACACACAAGAATATAGCCCTTAAAAGGAGACTTTGGGGAAAGTGGGTATGGAAGACAGTAGAATGGGAGATTCAAATAGAAGGGAAACCCTGGGGCAGAGGTAATAGGAAAGGAGGCAGGGAGATAGACGGGAAAATATGTACAAAACTTCCAGAAAATCTCTCACCTTGTAGGCTAATGTAAAAAGAAAGAAAAGAGTACATACCTAGGGTGGGTGGGATGGTCCACATCTATACATCTATTATCCAAACACCCAGGAGGCTGAGCCAAGAGGATCAGGGTGTTCCAAGCCGGGAGGGAGGGAGGGAGGGAGGGAGGGAGGGAGGGAGGGAGGGAGGGAGGGAGGGAGGGAGGGAGGGAGGGAGAGGGAGAGAGGGAGGGAGGGAGGGAGGGAGGGAGGGAGGGAAGGAAGAAGGGAGGGAGAGAGAGAGGGAGGGAGGGAGGGAGAGAGAGAGGGAGGGAGGGAAGGAAGGAGGGAGGGAGGGAAGGAAGGAAGAAGGGAGGGAGGGAGGGAGGGAGGGAGGGAGGGAGGAGGGAAGGAAGAAGGGAGGGAAGGAAGAAGGGAGGGAGAGAGAGAGGGAGGGAGGGAGGAGGGAAGGAAGAAGGGAGGGAAGGAAGAAGGGAGGGAGAGAGGGAGGGAGAGAGGGAGGGAGGGAGGGAGGGAAGGAAGAAGGGAGGGAGGGAGGGAGGAGGGAGAGAGGGAGGGAAGGAAGAAGGGAGGGAGGGAGGGAGGAGGGAGAGAGGGAGGGAAGGAAGGAGGGAGGGAGGGAGGAGGGAGGGAGGAGGGAGGGAGGGAGGAGGGAGGGAGGGAGGAGGGAGGGAGGGAGAGAGGGAAGGAAGAAGGGAGGGAGGGAGAGACGGAGGGAGGGAGGGGGAGGGAGAGGATTAGGTGAATGGATGGGTGGATTGGTGATTGGGCCAGTGGATAAGTAAGTATTGAATCATTGATGTTAATTCCCAAGGCCATAAAAGAGTTCCATGGGGCTCAAATCAGACATCACAGACGTGGAGATACTGAATAAAGATACCTTTGTTCAGTTTTTATTTGAAAGTCTTCACGTATTTGGGGGCTACAGTTAGCAAGAATGGAATTGAAGATGGGAAAATAAGTAAAAAGAAAAAAAAACCTTGTCTTTTTTTGTTCTCATTAGCCATGTTTCTAGATCTCAGTCCGTTTTCTTGTCACTTAATCCTGCTGTTTGCTTCTCCAAAAATAAAGCAAGGGTGGCAAGGAAGACGGATCACAGGGAACTCTGACTCAGGGCTGGAGCCCCTGAAGCCACAGGGACTAAGGAAAGGCCAGCCTCCGTCAAGCTGTCCTCTGGCCTCCTCACACGTGTCATGTGTACACACACACATACACACACACATACACACCACACAAACACAACACAAACACATACATACACACACATACACAAACACACACACACGTACACACACACACTCTCACATGCATACACACACACTCTCACATGCATACACACACACTCTCACATGCATACACACATACACATGTACACATACACAACACACATGCACACATACACAAACAAACACACACACACACTCACACATGAATACACACATACACACTCTCACATGCATACACATACATACACACCACACATACCACACGTGCACTCAGAATCAATAAATTAAAATGCAATAAATTTTTAAAACATGAATAACTGAAAATAATGCACATTTGCAACAGAAACAATGCAGGAAGAAAACTACAATCGGCAAGTCATCAGCGAGTGGCACTGTGGGCAGGGGGTGGAGGTGGGGAGCTCTGAGGTTGCAAAAGCCAAGGTCAGGCCCAGTCTTTCTGCCTATGGCTTGTGGTTCACAATGCAGCTCTCAGCCACTTCTCCAGCACCAAGTCTGCCCGCTGTCACCATGCTCCCCTCCATGATGATAATGGACTAAGCCTCTGAAACTGTAAGCCAGCCCCAGCTTTCTTTTATAAGAGTTGCCATGGTCATGGTGTCCCTTCACAGCAGTAGAGCGGTGACTGAGGCAGCTGGTAATAATTGACAAAGGTAAATGTCTCCACTCACACACCCAACCTTCCTGTTCTTTAATTTATAAGAGAGATGGGGCTGAGGGCCTGTCCAGTAGGGGGGGCTGGCTGTCATTCTCTGCCACATAAGTCCTTTGGGAAACAGAGCAGGCGTCAAAACCCTCAGCAGAGTCCTGCCTGCGAGCTGGGTAAGCAAGTCCAGCACCTGAGATCTCTGTGGCTCCTGAGCCATCATCAACATAGGCATTCTAGAGATACTTCGGTTTTAGCTCACAAGACTGGAGGGGCTGGTTTATCAGTTAAGAATTATGTAGTGCTTTTGCAGAGGATCTATTTGGTTCCTAGCACCCATGTTGGGCAGCTCACAACTACCTCTAACTTCAGCTCCAAAGGTTGCAATATTCTGTTCTGGTCTCTGCAGGTACCTGCAATCACATATGTAGGACCATATACAAACATACACACACACACATACACACAAAAATAAATTCTTTTTTTTCAAAATGAGTAGAAAAGCATGGAGCGACAATCTAACCAACTCATAAAAATCTGACTCTCCATATAGACCAATTTAATAAAACTTTGTGGGCGCTCAATTAAATGTCAGCCTGACTCCCCTCTCGATGCTAAACCAGCATGTAAAGCCATATCTCTCCCTCACCAAGCCTTATAATGTCCCCAAAACTCTTGGAGAGATGATCACAGAAGGTCATCAGATTTCACCAGGATGCTCATTAAATTAAAATATCAGGTAGTCATGTGTTACATTTTACATATGAAATGTCCCTCATGGGCTTAGCTGGTCCCTTCCTGATGGGGCTGTTCGGGCATTGTGAACTCTGGGGCTTAGTGAACAGAAGTGAGGCAGTGGGGACAAGTCTGCCTCTGCTCCTAGCCTCAGCTCTCTGTACTGTGGTCCATCCAGATGTAAGAAGTCATACTCCAAGCTGCTATCCACTAACCAAGTGTCACACCTTCTCCCATGAAGAACGTTAGCCCTAAAACAGTGTGCCAAAATAGACCACGCCTCCCCCAAGCTGCTGCCACCAGGTGTTTTGTGACCATGACAAGAAAAGTATCTAATGCAAAAATGGATAGCTCTTAACATAAATATGTCACCAATGTGCATAAGAACATATTGATACTAAAAATATAATTTGCTTTATGAAGTAACAAGATAATATACTAAGAATATTTTAGCATTAGTATGCCCCGTGCATGTTTGAGGCATCTATACTAAAAATTCTATTTGTTATCTGAAATTCAGATTTAAGTAGCCACCTAGTATTTCATCTGACGGATGTATTCAGGGTGTCCTTGTGAAACTACCCAAATAAAAATCAAAAGATGACCAGAAAGATGTGAATAAAAACAGCTCTATATGCAAGACCACCACGTGATACCTCCCCCCTTCCATTGACCTCTCAGGGAAACACCATGTTCCCCATCCCGTATGCAAAACCATCAGCTTCAGAGGGAAATAAGAATCATTGCTCCTGAGGATATGTGAACCCAATTTCTGGGTTCTTAGAGCTCTATCTGTGTAAGAGTTTAAACTTGGGAAAGACATCTCGAGCTAGAGGTGTGAGCAGAAGGGCCACAAGGACCATAAGAGTCCATGATCCCATCACTCAGGGGACTGAGACCCTGTAATTCAAAGTTCAAGGCCAGCCTGGGCTACACAAGACCCTCATACAAAAGACTCCAGAGCCTATAGAATTCTGGCTTGTGATCCCAGAATGCACTTGGAGCAGGGATGGGGAGGAGGAATGCTCTGCTGTTTGTGTTTGTTTGGTTTTTTGTTTTTCCCAAAAGTCATGGTCAGACTAATTCATCGTCTCTTTAAAGTCCTGATCTTGAGTTCCTACAGAACTCAAGCAAGGATATTCAGACAAGCCTGACCTGGCGCCCTAACTCTTCCTAGACAAAGATGTTTTCTAGCTTTTGCTGGGTTCCAGATGCTGGCCTGTCTTGAGAGACTGAGCTGGAGGCTGTATCCTCAGAAGTGACTCAATCATGACAGACTGCCTAGGCACCTGCCAGGCACCAGCAGGAACTCAGACCTGTCTCCATGGTGGCTGCCACACACTGGTCTCAAAAACCCCACTAAACAACTTACCCAGTAGATACATCTCCATTTTCTGCCCTGCCCTGTCACGTGAGTGACAGGGAAGCAAACATCCCCAGGCTGTACCACTGCCGATGCCTTTGCCAATGAAGTTCTCATTCCCATCTGCCCTTGAACGTCAGCCCCTCGGGGCCGCAGCTTCAGAGAAGATTCCAGAAGACATGCAAATACAGCTCCCCAGAGTGAGCAAAACCCAAGCCACTTTCCATACACACCATCCTACCCTGAACTTTGGATGGGAAAGCTCTCTTCAGAATGGCTGTTCAAGCTGATAGGTCCCAAAGACTGGGGCCAAGTAGCGAAGTACTACAGAAGACAAATGAGCTGGCCAGCCAACAGCCCCAACAAAAGGCAGGTTCCTTGTTTGTGACCAGCCAATAGACACTTTCCCAAAGCACAGGGGTTGATTTAAGCAACGGCCATGAAACCAGGGAAGGTTGGCCAATAGTCAGTCTATGGTACTCTAGCACAATTAAAAGTAGGAAGACAAATTGGAGAGTGGCACAGTCAAGTAACAGCTAGACCTGAAGCAGTAGGCAAGCTGGTGAAGGGGACAGAGGGGTATCTTATAGGATGACCCTGCTTTCTCCAAAGCACTTCACTGAGCCCTTGGGGTACCCGTCCCCTAGAGGCCAAAGCCTGGCCCCTCACAGGCCTCACTGCAACCCACTGCCTCATTTGATTCTCACACAGTTATCGACATACTTGAAAACCTGTCGATATTTTAAAAGCAGTTTTCATCAGGGGGGGGGGATGTTTTTCTTGCAAACTCAGAGGTCTGATAACAGGAAGTCCAGGGTCAACTGGAGGGAGCCAGGAAGAGCCCCTCCCCAACCCTTGCCTCCAGGATAGGATACAGACTAGCCAGGTCTACAGTCCCCACCCTCCTCTACTGTCTAACTCCTGCTCTGTAGGTAACCTGTGGAAACATCCTATCGGTCCCTAAAGACCACAAGAAATTCAGCACTTCCTTAGATGCCTTTCCTAGCCTCCCCCTAAATTCAAATCTATCAGAACTTTTCTTTCTAGAACAAGCTACTCCTGTGTCCACAGGTCACTTCATTGACCTTGTCCAATGACAAGGACTCAGGGACATGGACATGAACTCATAAGGCAGATGGCTCCAGAGATTCCTGAATTAGCAGAATTTCAAAGAAGACTCTAGCCAAACCAAACCCATGACCCAAGGTCAAAGGCAAGAATCACATGCCCATTTCACAGACTAGTCATGGCCTAGGGGGGGTCATCATGCCACTTTCCCCCACACCTTGTAGTATGGATGCCCATGTGCAGCTTGAAGGGGAGGGAAAGCTGTGCCACCAGGGATACGGTAAGTGCAAAGGGGGCAGGGGGGATCCTGATTGGCTGGTTTGGGGAACTGGCATTCTGGGCTTTAAAAAGGATAATGTATCTTTAAGGCCAGGTGCCCTTCAGGGAGCATAGTGAATAAATGTCTTCTGAAAAGCCTGTAAATATTCCATCGCCTCTCTGTCATTACTACTATGAAATGATAATGAAGCATGAAAGAAATATAATTCCATATTCAGATGACAGCATTAGCCTCCATAAGCAAACTGAAATATTTATTAGTAAAATGTTCGGTATCTATGCCTGTAATCTAAAAAAAAAAAAAAAAGGACAAAAATGTTTTATAATAAAAAAGAGATTGAATGCGGAGGTAAAATGTGGTTGGCTGATTTTATTGCTTATTATTAAATCCTGGCAAAACAATTATTTTTTTCTTTTCATTAGTAAGACACCCAAATTAAAACTATGCCCTCCGGCTGCAGGTTTACAGTAGTGATTAAAAACAAGAGATCGTGATACATGGGGCTTTTGACAATGGCGTAATCAAATTCATTTGTATTGTTCAATCTATCCCTGACAAATATTTTTACAGTAAAATATACCAAACAAAGAATCCCATGCAACAATTATCAATACTATCAAAACTATCAAAAATTAGGAAGACTTGCCATTATTTAAAAAGCGAACAGATACGATGTTGCCATAATCTTGAATACAAACGGTAGTGTGTAGTTAATTAGGGTAATTATTGCCTAAATTGTGCTTAATTGTCTTATACTGAATAGAACTCACGAAGGAAGCTTTTTGAGCTTCCTACAATGCCTGAGTGCCACCAAACTCCTGAGTTATAATTTAATAAGTTTTGATGGTATTTCCTATAAGTCAGAAAATACACCTGAATATAAGCTAAATGGCGAACAGGAACTGACCTCTCTTTCACCTTATTGAGAAAGAGGCGTGAGAGAGTCGTTTAGTACTAAGGCATCACTTGAGCGTTCTTGTACTGGGAGCATTCCTTAACGGAAAAGGGGAAGAGAGAACGGAAGAAAAAAAAAAACACACACACACAAGAGTCTTTGAAGTGAATGAAAAATTAGAAATTCAAGTGACCACGATCAATTCTGAAACACTGCACAAAATTAATTACAGTTTTGCATCAGAAGCAAGGATGTAGATTTCAGACAGGGGATGTCATCATTTATCTCAACCTGCACAATACACAAGGCCATTAAAAAGCCAACTGTGTCCCCACCTCCTGAGTCGAAGGCCTCTCTGAGGCTGTGAAGTACAAATGATTAACTCCGAATTATGCAAGGGACTGTGCGCGTGCTTCAGCTTGAATGGAGTGTGTGGCAAGTCCCCGGGAGCTGGAGAGGGACAGATCTGAGGCTCTTTATCAAAATCCAGTCTGGCCACCACCCCACCCCCGACAGAATCGAGATAAATTACAGAGAGAGCTGGCCAGCACTGCAGAGGGCTTACTTTGCAAACTCCAGCTTTCCCTTGATTCTGTTTTTAATTGCTTGTCTTGAATTTGCATATTTGGAAGAACCAGTTCAAGGATTGACTCCATTCTACCGACAGTTCTGACCAGCTTCCCAATTTACATGGTGCTGCAGGAACCTGTCATAGAAGGTGAAATATTTGGCTTTGTGAGTCCTAATGGGGGGACACATATCAGCTGGGGATGCGCCCTCCCTCTGTGGTCATAGGAGTTAACCTAAGAAGCCTTCAGCATCCAAAAGGGACAGAGATGTTCCCAGGTTTGGGTCCAGAGAAGCCCAAGGTTCAGAACCCAAGCAAGAAATTCATTACTATCCCTGTTTATCTGCCTCCTACCCTGAAATAATACAGGCAGGATTCACATGTGTTCAAAATATATCTTAACTCTGTTGTCAAAATGAACTTGGTATTAGAAAGGCTGACAGATTTTCTGCACTGAGACACCACACATGGTGTGACACCCCCCCTACACACACACACACACACACACACACACACACACACATGCACACACACAGGCGGAGCGTCTGCTTCCTTAAACCCTGTATTCACAGCTGATTTATTAACACAAAAGATGCCAAATGGAAAACTGTCGCTTTAAGATTTGTAAACACCAACCTTACAAACCCCGAGATCTCCAACTCTCTCCGGGTTTCCCTACAAAGCCTGGGCTGCCTCCCCAGCTCATACAAGTCTTAGCCATCTACTCTCCAAATACCACATACAAACCCAGATGGACACGCAGTCCTCTGCCATTGCTGATGCTGCCTTCAAGCCCAAGGCTTGACCTAGGCAAGCCTGGTTCACCAATGCTCCGAGATATCCCATGAAGGGATGAAGACAGGGGATGTGAGAAAGGCCCAGGCCTGCAACACTCTGTTTCTGGAGTACAGGTCTCTACAAAGCAAAGCTGAAAAGCAACTGGTCCTTGACCCTGTGTTGGGAGGACCAAGGAGTGGTGGGGGCTGTGGTTCATATTAAATGCATGGTCCCCTGAGGCAGACAGCTGCACCTCCATTCAAATGGTCGTTGTGGTGAATAATAGCCCACATATGTAACCAGACACTGAATTTTCAATAAAAATTGGAAATCTGGACTCTTTCACTAAATTGCTGTACTTTTTAATGTTGAATAGTACTTTTAAAACACATAAAAGAACACTCTGTTGGCCAAATATAAATTCTTTTTTTGTTTTATACACATTTTTCCTCTCTGGTTATTGGAATGGACTCTTGGAACCTGGACATTCTAGACAAATGTTCTGCTAGAGAGCTGCACCCCAACCCCTCCCTGGGGGATTCCAGTCAGATGTTCTACCTGAACCATACCACCCAGCCCCTCACTGGGGGATTCTAGGCAGGGTCTCTACCACTGAGCCACACCCCTAGCCCCTCTCTAGGGGATTCTAAGCAGGTGCTCTCCCAGCATTAGGCATGTTTATTATCATGTATTAATTGTGCAAACTAATGAAGTTCACTGTGAAATTTTCAATTACAAGCAGTTTTGATGACCAGAGCTCAGAATGTCTCTAATTTGTTGCCTTGGTTCTGTGCTTTTGCTGAAGAGAGAAGTTTTCACTGTTGAATTCATAAAGGAGATGTTTCATGACAGCTCACTCCTGTCATAGTGGCCTGTAGCAGCCAGAAGGACTCTAGAGCACGCCCCGCTCCTCTTCCCTACATGGCTGCTCCCCAACGGCCTTGCCTTGCACTGTCTAGTGTTATTCTAATCATGGAGGTTAGCCTGGCTTCATTCTGTAGCCCAGGCTAGCTTCAAACTCACAGTCCTCTTGCCCCAGCCTTTCCGGTGTTTATGCCATCACACAGGAGTCCTAATGTTAGAGATCATGTAGTTTCAACTCCGCTCACTATATGTTGCTTTCAATATCCAGGACGGCCTGGACCCATATATTTTACTTATTAGTCCTTGGATTTGGAGGGAAGTACATATAAATATACTTAATTTAGATAAATAATAAATGTAACTAATTATTTTTAAATTAATAAAATGAACATTATATGTAAATAGTTAAAAGCTGTTACTCTAAGATGGACATACGAATGTGCTCATCTTTACTGTAGTCCCTCACTTACTTAGCCAAGGCTTAGCCCTTCTCTAGATTGATTCCCTCCTCCTGGCTGGAAGCAGCCCACTAACACCTCCCCATCAGAGAAAGCAAGATGTACTTGCTTCTGTAACCAATGTGCCCTCGAGACATTTCACACCGATAGGTGTGGTGATCCATGCCTTTAATCCCAGCACAGGAAGGCAGAGGCAATAGGATCTCTGTGAGTTTGAGGCCAGCATGATCAACAAAGAAAGACTCTGTCTAATAATAATAATAATAATAATAATAATAATAATAATAATAATAATACGGCAGGCCATTGACCTTAAAAATGAGAAGAAGGAGACCCTGAAGCCTCCTGGTCCACAGCTGACTAAGAGATGAGTAGCACTCTGACCCCCAGGCCAAGTGGAGACCTTGGTCTCCAAACCCCAGCCCAGACCCAGGGCCTGGCACACCAACCACACCCAGCTCTGCCCTAAACCAAAGAAAGTTGAGAGAGCCCCCCACCAAGCCCAATCCCCAGCAAAATACAGCTGGAGGGACATCCCAAACCTCACCCAAACTGCAATCTGCATCATCACACTCTGACAACTGGAGACAGCTTCCTGGTCCACAGGTGACTAAGAGCCAACTAAGAATGACCCCTATGACAACTGTAGACACACAGCTCCTTGGCTTACAGTCAACTAAGAGCCGACTAAGAGAAGCCCCTGAAGTTACTGAGGACACTCAACTTCCAGGCTCACAACTAAGAGCCAACCAAGATCTGACAAAGAGAGAACCGAGGAAGCAATGGGCAGACGCCAGTGCAAGAATACATATCACAATATAAAGAACCACAAGGCACCACCAGAAGAAGCTGGAGGTTCTACAACATCAAGACCTGAGCATAACAATGAAGAGAAAACAGAAGGAACTGACCTTAAAAACAGCTTTATGAAGATAGTAGAAGCTTTAAAAGAGGTTATTTTTAAAAACCCTCAAAGAAATAAAAGGAAATACAAACCAAAAAATGGAAGAGATTAACAAATCTCTGAAAGAAAATGAAGGAAACCAAGAGAAAGAAAATAAACAGGTGGGAAAAAAACATTCTGGAAATTAAAAAATGAAATAGAAGTAATAAAGAAGGCACAAACCGAGGAAAAACTAGGAAACTTAAAGAAATGACCTGGAACTACAGATGTAACCATAACTAACAAAATGCAAAGGATGGAAGAGAGAATCTCTGGAGAGGAAGATTCAATAGTGGAAATAAATGTATCAGTTAAAGAAAACACTAAAACCAAAAAAGACATAACACAAAACATCCAGGAAATCTGGGACACCATGAAAAGACCAAACCCGAGAATAATAGAAATAGAAGAAGAAGAATACCAGCTCAAAGGCACAGAAAATATACTCAACAAAATCATAGAAGACAACTTTCCCAACCTAAAAAA
Organism: Phyllotis vaccarum; assembly: GCA_033318265.1. Taxonomy (NCBI): domain Eukaryota; kingdom Metazoa; phylum Chordata; class Mammalia; order Rodentia; family Cricetidae; genus Phyllotis; species Phyllotis vaccarum. The sequence goes on along the minus strand of JARWLC010000018.1, from coordinate 23,546,135 downwards.
GGAAACGCCTATAAAGATACAAGAAGCTTACACAATGTCAAATAGACTAGACTTCCCAAAAGTCTGCTCACCACATAATCAAGATACAAATTAAACTTACTAGAATTTAATGAAAATGAATCTACAACATACCAAAACTTATGGGACACAATGAAAGCAGTGTTAACAGGAAAACCTTCTTAGATTCCTACATGAAAAACCTAGAGAAATCTCACACAAGAGACCTAACAGCACAGCTGAAGGCTTTAGAACAATTAGAAGAAAACTCACCCAGAGGGAGTAGACAGCAGGAAATAATCAAACTTAGGGCTGAAATCAATACAATGGAAACAAAGAGAGCAATTCAAAGAATCAATGAAGCAAAGAGTTGGTTCTTTAAGAAAGTCAACAAGATAGATAAACCCTTATCAAAGCTATCCAAGAAGCAGAGAGAGAGAATCAAATTAGCAGAATCAGAAATGAAAAGGGGACATAAAAACAGACACTCAGGAAATCCAGAGAATTATCAGGTCATACTTTGAAAATCTCTACTCCACTAAAATGGAAAACATAAAAGAAATGAACAGTTTTCTGGACGGATACTACTTCCCAAAATTAAGTCAAGATCAGATAAATGACCCAAACAGACCTATAACCCCAAAGGAAATTGAAGCTGTTATTAAAAGTCTCCCAAGGAAAAAAATGGCCAAGACCAGATGGTTTCAGTGCAGATTCTACCAGACATTCAAAGAACTAATACCAATACTCCTCAAACTGTTCCATACAGTAGAAACTGAAGGAACATTGTGGAACTCTTTATGAGTCCACAATCACTCTGATACCCCAACCACTCAAAGATGCAACAAAGAAAGAGAATTAGGGACCAATATCCCTCATGAACATTGATGCAAAAATACTCAATAAAATTCTGGCTAACCAAATCCAACAACATATCAAAAGAATCATTCACTATGATCAAGTAGGTTTCATCTGAGAGATGCAGGGATGGTTCAACATATGAAAAACTGTGAATGTCATCCATCATATAAACAAACTAAAAGAAAAAAACCACATGGTCATCTCCTTAGATGTTGAAAAGCCTTTGACAAAATCCAACACTCGTGCATGATAAAAGTCCTGGAAAGATCAGGAATACAGGAAAATACCTAAATATAATAAAGGTGATATACAGCAAGCCAACAGCCAACATCAAACTTAATGGAGAAACACTCAAAGCAATCCCATTAAAATCAGGAACAAGACAAAGCAGTCCTCTCTCTCCTTATCTACTCAATATAGTTCTCAAAGCTTTAGCTAAAGCTATAAGAGAACAAAAGGAGATTAAGGGGATACAAATTGGGAAAGAAGAAGTCAAACTACCTCTATTTGCAGATGATATGATCATATACATAAGTGATCCCCAAAAATCTACCAGGGAACTCCTGCAGCTGATAAACGCCTTCAACAATGTAGCAGGGCACAATATTAACTCAAAAAAATTCAATAGCCTCCTATACGCTAAGGATAAAGGGCTGAAAAAGAAATAAGGGAAACATCACCCTTTATAATAGCTGCAAATAGCATTAAATATCTTGGTATAACTCTAACCAAAGAAGTGGCAGACATGTTTGACAAAAACTTTAAGTCACTGAATAAAGAAATTGAAGAGGATATCAGAAAATGGTAAGATCTCCCATGCTCCTGGATAGGTAGGATCAACATAGTAAAAATGGCAATTTCACCAAAAGCAATCTACAGATTTGATGCAATCCCCATCAAAATCCCAATAATACTCAACTTCATATGGAATAACAGGAAACCCAGGATTGCCAAAACAATCCTGTTCAATAAAAGAACTTCAGGAGAAATCACCATCCCTGACTTCAAGCTATAATACAGAGCTATTGTAATAAAATAAGTAAATAAACAAACAAACAAACAAACAAACAAACAGCCTGGTACTGGCATAAAAACAGACTTGCAGATCAATGGAACAGAATTGAAGAACCCAACATTAACCCACACACCTATGAACACCTGATTTTTGACAAAGAGGCTAAAAATATTCAATGGAGAAAAAGATAGTATCTTCAACAAATGGTGTTGGCATAACTGGATGGTAGTATGTAGAAGAATGCAAATAGATCCAAACCTATTACTCTGCACAAAACTCAAATCCAAGTGGATCAAAGACTTCAACATAAACCCAGCTATACTGGAATTGATAGAAAAGAACATGGGAAATACCCTCCAATGTATTGTCACAGGAGACCACTTCCTAAATATAACACCAGTAGCACAGATACTGAGAGCAACAATTAATAAATGGGATCTCCTGAAACTGAAAAGCTTCTATAAGGTGAAGGACACAGTCAATAAGACAAAATGACAGCCTACAGAATGGGAAAAGGTCTTCACCAACCCTACATCTGACAGAGGACTGATCTCTAAAATATATAGAGAACTCAAGAAACCAGAGCCCCAAAACCTAAGTAACCCAATTTAAAATGGGGTTCAGAGCTGGAAAGGAGATTCTCAAAAGAGGTATTACAAATGACTGAAAGGCACTTAAAAATTGCTCAACATCTTTAGCCATCAGAGAGATGCAAATAGAAACAACTTTGAGATGTCACCTTACACCTGTCAGAATGGCTAAAATCAAAAACAAAGATGACAGCCTATGATGGAGAGGATGCGGAACAAGGGGAACACTCCTCCATTGTTGGTGGGAGTGTAAACTTGTACAGCCACTCTGGAATGCAGTATGGAGGTTCCTCAGAAAACTGGGAATCAATCTCCCCAAGGATCCAGCAATACCACTATTTTGCATATACCCAATAGATGCACATTTGTGTCCCAAAGGCATTAGCTCAACTATGTTCATAAGAGCATTATTTGTAATGGCAAGAACCTGGAAACAACATAGATGCCCCTCAACTGAAGAACGGATTAATAAACTGTGGTACATCTACACAATGAAGTACTACTCAGCGGTTTCAAAAAATGACATCCTAAAATTTGCAGGCAAATGGATGGATTTAAAGAATATCCTTCTGAGTGAGGTATCACAAGCCCAGGAAGATAGGCATGGGATGTACTCACTCATAAGTGGGCTTTAGACAAAAAACAAAGAATACCAAAGCTGCAAATCACAACTCCTGAACAGCTTGGTATCAGAAGGAACACAAGAGACATCTAGAGATACCCCTAGGAAGAGAAAATAGAGATCACCTTAGCAAATTGGGGTCATAATGGGCTGCTACCAAGAAGAGTTGGAAATAAATATTGAAAGAAGGAGATGGTTGAGTGAGAGGAGCAAAGAGAGAGATAGAAAGAGATGGGTATCTCAATAGAGGAAGCCAATGTGGGGTTGGAAAGAGACCGGGTGCTAGGGAAACCTCCAAGAACTCACAGGACGCCTCTGGCTATGTCTCCAAACAATAGTGGAGAAGGTGCCTAAACAGGACTTCCCCTAGAATCAAATGAAAACCACCCTAAGTGTCATCTCAGAATCTACATCCAACAAAGAATAGAGGTGGAGGCAGAGATCCATGACTGAGCACTGGGCAGAGCTCCTGGCCCAGCTGAGAGCAGGGATGGAGGGTCTGTATGAGCAAGGGTATGGGGATTATGAAGAAATGTTCCACAGAGATGGCTAGCTGGAGCTCCGGGGAACTCACTGAATCAAGAACAGCCACTGGAGATCCATTGTGAAAATGAGTTAGGTCCTCCAAGGATAGGTGACTGTTTATTGGCATGGGCAGTGTGTGGAGCCTTGAGGGGTGGGATCAGACCATGCTCCTGTGCATGGACTGGCACCTTGGAGCCCATTCCCTGCAGAGGAACACCTAACCCTAACTTGATATTGGGATGAGGACATTGGACCTGCCTGGAGTAGATGTGCCATGCTGAGCTGACCCACCTTGGGACTTCTTGCCCTTTGGGGGAGGGGATGCGGGCTCAGGAGGAGGGAGGCTGAAGGTTGACTGGGAGAGATTGGGGGGGAAGGGAAGGAGGAGGAGCAGAGGGATTCATGGATAAAAAAGACTTTTTTATAAATAAAAAATAAAGAGAAAAAAAAGAGGGGAAGATGGCATTCTGAGTACCCAAACAAATGCCTTCTCAAACCAGCCTGCCCTCCATTGCTGGCTACAGGACATGAAAGTCTACTCACAAGCGTCTCCATGTCCTGACAGCCACCACCCTCAGAGTGTCGGCCATTGAATCCTTAAGATCCAGTCTAACTGAAGACATCACCAGCTGGCTGCAGCACCTTGAGGAAATCGTGGGAGCTCAGAGCTTGTGTTTGAGTACATGGAGAATGAGCTTACCATATGCCCTGCAGGCGCCCAAGGAACTAAATTTACAGTTTATGATGTCAACTTGCTACACAAACACCACAATCAATAAGTCTTCCACTGTCTTTCATTTCTCAATGTGTGTATCTATCTCTGTCTCTCTGTCTCTCCAAGACCTGTCTTTCTCTTTCCGACTTACATGTCCATGATGGACGGTACTTGGTGACAAGTGTCAGCCCCAATCTCAAATGTCCACTGTAGGGCAGCAATGAAATGGACACCCCTTTAAAGGAAACTAATGGAACTCTCTAAGACCTTAGTCCATATTGCACTTACGGGGCCTAGAAGGTTGTCAGGAGACCAGAGTGGGAAGTTTCTCCCCGCCAAGGAGCATCTAGTCTACCAGCGGGGCAGAGAGATCTGCAAGTGAGGTAAGGGAGCTGGGAAGTCTATGCCTTTGAATAGTCAAGTCCCTCCTGCCAGTGACTCTGCCTTCGACTACTGACAGGACACACCAGGACCCAAACAGATCCGTTCTTCAGAGCTAATCCTTACTGTCTTCACGTCTATGCATTGCATGGTCTGATGGCCTGCACGGTGATGCGCATGCCATGACTTACCCCTTCTTACACCACCCTTCCCCCTTCCTATTCTAGTTTATCTTTATCTTTTAGTCTAGAAGCCACACACAAAATCTGTCTTCCTGAGACTGGTTTGTTCCACTTGGTATGATCTCCAGGTCTCTCCCTTTTCCTGCAGACGACATTCTTTCATTCTCCGTCAGTTCATCCTCACGTGAACATCTGAACAGACTCTGTGTGGAGCACTGCGGTCATAAACATGGGTGTGCAGTTATCTCTGTGGTGTGATCAGATGCCTATGGGTCTGTCCCAGAGTGCCCTGTCACACCACAGTTCTGTTTTAGCTGACTCAGACCAACAGAAATGGGTCTTCCCACCCTGCCTGCTGGCCAGTATGTACCATATTGGTTTTCTTGATGATAACCATTCTGACTGAGATAAGTCTGTTTTGTTTTGTTAATAGTCTCATGTAGCCCAGGCTGGCCTTGAACTTGCTTATAGCTAAGGATGACCTTAAACTTCTGATCTCTTAACCGCACCTGTGAAGTATGATAGGAAACAAACTGAGGGTCTCAGGCAAGGAGTCAACCAATTACATCGCCAGTCCTTCAATATAGTGTTTCCCTGGTGACTAAAGATACTAAGTTTTTTTCCCCCAGTCACTTATTGGTCATCTGCCCTTCATTATTACAACTGTCCATTTGGTTTTCCTACTCACTTATGGATTAAATGACTGGGAATTGTTTGACATATAACTTCTTTAGTTTTTAGATATTAACTCCATTAGATGAATAGTTAGGCAAAAACTGAAAAAAAAATGGCCTGAGATATTTGTACACTGTGCAAAGATATAGTGCTGTGATTGGTGTAATAGCAAGCTGAATGGCCAATAGTTGTGCAGGAGAGAATAGGTGGGACTTCCGGGCAGAGAGAGACAGAGGAGGAATCTAGATGTGAGATTTTGTCAGTAGACTCAGAACAAATTGGATGTGCCATACTAAGAAGAGGTAACCAAGCCACGTGGCAGAATGTAAACTTAAGAAAAAAAAAAAAACAGGTTAACTAAGTTATAAGAGCTAATTTGGTAAAAGCTTAGGCTAAGGCCAAGCTTTCATGATTAACAATAAGTTCTGGGTCTTTATCTATGGTCTGGTGGTCCAAAGATAGTCTGACAGGAAATCTTGCTACAACCACACACAACCCCCCCCCCATTGTTCTGTAGGCTGTGTCTTCACACAGATTATTTATGATACATATGCCACTTGGTTGCCCCTAAAGACAAACACATGCCTTCCATGTCAGGGCAGGGGCAAGTTGAAGGCCTGTCTCTCTTTCTAAGGATTGCTACCCCCAGGCTGCATCCACCACCAGCATCCTTGAGCCATCAAAAAAGAGATAACATTTGATGCAAGGTTTCCCTCCCAGTCATATGTATCTCAGCAGAATCTTCATCAGAAGGACTCTATTCCTTAAGCTCAACATATTGAAAACAAAAAATTTTTAAGAGAGAACAGCATTGCTTTTTATGTCTATAAATTAGAACACTGGAGCTGAACAACTCAGGAAATCATTTTATAAATTATGACAAATTTGCCGGGCAGAAGTAGTGCGTGTCTTTAATCCCAGCACTCAGGAGACAGAATCAGGCAGACCTCTGAGTTTAAGGTCAGCCTGATCTACAGGGTGAGTTCCAAGACATCCAAGGCTAAACAAGGAACCCCTGTCTGGAAAAATCAAAAAAATAAAATTAAAAATCACAAATTTGAGTGAGTTTGAGCAATGTTTATCAATGGCTTTTTCCATCCACAGACATTCATAATTTAGTCATAGTAATTCATTATGTGACATTCACTAAATGTCTGTCTTGCTATGGACGACAACAAAATACATCTATTAATGGCATCTTAGAATATGTAGATTATCACTCCACAATGAGCCACAATGCCACAGATGAGTTGAATAATCAAGTCCCCCAAGAAGGAGAAGACAGCCCTACCTGAGTCAATACATGACCACCCCCTCGCCCCAGGTCAATATATAGCCTTCAATGAGAAGACAAGAACATCAACCCAGGGCACAGGCTCTGTCCCCATGGAACAGGGTCAGGTGTCAGGAAGGGCTCTAGTAACACCTGACTATCTCCAAGTTCATAAAAGGGATGCCCTAATGTTGTGTAAGGCCAAACATTTGCAAACCTCAAGGTGGGACCTACCTGCTTGCCATCCTGAGTTCTCACTGGGCTTTGCTGTGCAAGTTGATGTTGCTGGAGGGGACCTGCACCCCGGGGCCGTGCCTAGCCATCTGCTGGACTATGGGGATTAATCACACTGTTATGATTACTTTTCCTATTGCTGTCATAAAATAACTTGATTAAAAAAAACCAACAACTTGAGAGAAAAGGGATTTGTTTTGCTTCACAACTCAAGGGTATATAGTCCATGGCTTGAGGCAAGTCTAGTGTCAAGCTCGGGCATTGGCCACATCAATTCTCCAATGCGGAAGCAGAGGGAGACAAATCCTGTCACTCAGCTTGCTTCCTATTCTTATGTCATCTTAGGGTTCCAGACCATGGAATGACCCTGCGCACATTGCTACCTCCGATTACCCTAATCTATATAATGTCTCATAGGCAATGCCCAGAAATTTGTCTCCAAAACGATTCTAGAACCTCTCAAATTGGCAATCAATTAAGCATCACACATACACACAGAGATGGTGTTTTCAGTTTGGGTAAACATGGATGAGAAAATGTAAAACAACAATATCGTTTTACGGGGCAAAATTGTATGGAGAATGTATTCTCCTTGGCTCTTTCTAGGTCTTTCCAAAAGGAAGCAGACCTGATCCGAATGATAAGAGGATTCTGGGAGATGTTCATAGGGCATTTTCCATTAACTCTGTATTTGGTGGTGCCTCTTAGGCGGCTTTGAGATAACAATGCAATAGGGTGATTTTCATTTCCAACTAGACACTGCACCACCCAAAGCTCAGTTTTCTCAGACAATATCTCTATCCAAGAGCAATATGTCATGTAGTTACTTTTACAACAGCTAAGTTTTTCTGGAAAAGACAATGATCATAACGAGCCACTTCCAGTGAGGGGTAAGGATTGTAAGCTAAGTAGTACAAAGAAAGTCATCCCTAACCAGAAATCCTCCCCTTTCCGGTGACAATGGACAAACTCCTCCGTGAGTGTCAGGCTTGTTGGCTATAAAATGAGAGTTTAACACACTTATAATAATGTGGTTTGGAGGCTCCAAAAAGGCAATGCAGGAGAATAGCCTAAGATATGACATAGACGCTGGCCCTGGGGACCAGCAGATGCATGCAGTCTGCCTCCTTTAACATGGTCCCTGGAGCTGGTGTTAAGAAGAAAGTTAAGATTGTTTCTACTGTGGAATTTCCCCTGAATATTTTGTTAACATAGAAACTACACAAGTAGCCAACTCCAATAATAATAATAACCACCATTTGAGAATTTCTGAGGTTTGGAGTAAAGAGGGAATGAGATCAGAATCCTCACCAATGATTGAAAAATCAAAGGGCAGAGTCTGTGCTGACTGGCCAGCCTACTCCTTGTCCCACGTGAGAGGCTGGCAGTGTCTGCAGACCTGAGTCCAGGTGCCCAGCTGACTTCTGGGCAATGCCTAGACTAGTAGGTAAGACAAAAATAAAGGGAGCCCATCCTGCCAGCTGACTGCAGGTATCTAGCCCAGACCTTCAGAGGACAGTCAACTAGCCCAGATCACAGACCTCAAGCCACTAAGCTCTCACGAGGCTTGTCGTACTACAGCAGCCAAGACATCAAGTCTGGCACATCTTCCTCTACCTCTAAACTATCCTTCATCCCTCTCTGAGCATCCACAGTCACAGTACGAAACGCAAGGAAACCCATATTCTCTCCTCTCAGGACCCTCCAATGGCTCCCTAAGGCCGGGTCGCATGGATGACCCCCATGACAACTCTATTCCTTCAAGATAGATTCTCAAGCAGACTCTAGGAGCTGCCACTCAAAAGCTCCTAAAGAACAAAGCCGTAAGCTTGGCACCACTAGGGGTGGAGGTCAAGCAGGCTGTCCCTACTCTCTGTCTCACAATCCTTCTCCTCTGGTGCCTGTCCTCCAGGCCTCTCTTTCAGGGGGTGGGGGGGTGGCATGCTTCTCTACCTTCATGCCAGATTAGGCTCCGAAGAGCAGAGAGTCTCACTCCACCTAGAACAGCTATCCTAAAGAGCTAGGCCTGGGTTCCCAGCATGCACAGGGGCTGCTAGGTCTCCACTGAGGCTGCTGTGCTGCTTGTGGTGATATATACATACATCCACCCCCACAGGCATAACACTAAAAGGGTTCAAATGTAGAGGAGGAGTGCTCTACTCAAGCCATGCCATTCATCTGTCCACTTACGACCAAGGTACAAATGTCTTGGTTTCCAGAATACTTGAGAAATGGAACAAATGATTTTTACCCAAATCAGAGCAAAATGATTGTAAACAGCACATAGTAATGGTGTGGCCTGAGGATATTGCTCAGTGCTAGAGCCCCAGCCTAGAATCCCCCAGTGAGGGGCTGGGGTGTGACTCAGTGGTAAAGTCCCTGCCTAGAATCCACCAGTGGGGGGGGGGGCTGAGGGTGTGATTCAGTGGTAGAGCATTGCCTAGAATCCACCAGTGAGGAGCCAGGGACATGGCTCAGTCATAGATTATCTGCTTAACAAGGGCAAGGACTTAAGTTCAATATTAAATACAAAAATAACTAAATAAATACTTTTTAAAAAAACTTGGTAGGGGGAGGCAGGAGGGACATAAGTTTGAGATCAACTTAAGCTGCATTACTAGACTCTGTCGATGAAGAAAGGGGGGAGGGAGGGAGGGAGGGAGCGAGGGAGCGAGGGAGCGAGGGAGGGAGGGAGGGCAGTAATAGGCCTGAGTGCTACATTTCTGGCTGGTCTCAAAGCCTACCTGGCATACCTTTTGCCACATGGCAGTTTCACCTAACACTCCTATCCCATCCCCACCCAGGGCCCCCTCTGTCACTATGCAACTTCCCCTCTCTCTCTGCCCTTTCCCCACTGAATAAGGGCACCCCAACATCTTTTGTGGAGAAAGACTCATATCTCCCTGCTTCTTTCAGAGATCTACAGGAGGCAAAGTCCAAACCGCAGGCAGACCCTCTCACAGGTACAGCGGGACTCTGTGTGACCCTCCCCACCCAGCAGCGCTGAGAACTGTTCCCAAACCAGCCAGCTTCAGATGTCAGCCATTTCTAAAACCCTGACTGTGATCATTAGGAACCAACACAGTTGGTTTATCCTAAAAATATTAAAACATCAGCCTACCCTAAATGCAGCCCTCAACCCTGCTAGCCCAAATCACAGCCCTGCTTAAGTAAAGCCGTCAGCAGCTGCTCCCACGTCACATCTTCAAGGCCTGTGCATCAGGGACCCCACAAGTTCAGCTTCCTGCCATTCTCTCACCTTCTTGGTGGCGTAACCAAAGGACAGTGAAGGGCTGTTTTATTAAATGAAAATGTAATTGCCTGACCGGTGAAAACCTCTCCTGTATATAATGCAGCAATACACTGTGAAGCCTCAGTGCTGACACACTCTTCTACATTTGTGGTTATTATCTGTCCGCTTCCCAACCTGAAGAGGTTAGATTGTTTAAAGATTTGTTAGCTATGAGCTGCTTAAAGAAGGCCAAGTATAAACTCCCAGCTAATTGAAAAATAGCATTTTATCAGATTCTCCCCTGATATTATATTGTAATGGTTGTACTTAGAGAACCCTCGGTACTTCAATAAGTGGTGAATTAAAAAAATCACATCTTCGGGGCTTTACAGAAAATGTGGCTGTTCCCAATTTATACTGCTTTTTTAACCATTATTTTCTTATATTTCCCACAATGCCTCAGATCAGAAGCAAACAGAAACTGAGTGATTACCCCAAAGTGTGCTAGATGAACTGGAAAAAGTCTATTCAAACAAAGCTCATTAGTTCTGATACCTCCAGGGCTATGACAAATTAAGCCGCGGCTGTGTGCGCTTGCAGACAAAAGGGTGATGCCGAGAACTCGCGCTGAGCTAGGCACTGTGTCAATAAATTCCCCGGAAAAAGGTAAAAACTACAATTGGAGCTAAAATGGAATCCCTTTAAGGAGCGTGTACAAAATAGATCATCCGTTCTTTCTTAAGTACATCTATGAACCCGCCTATGATGAATTATTGCAGCCGAGGAGGCGGCCACTCCGTAGGGACTGCCTGGCCAGGTGCGCAGAGAAGGTGCTGGCTAAATCCACCCTCTTTCCTTTGCAAAGACTTGGCCCTGCCCAGAGGAAAGTGTTCCAAACCCAACAGGCAGAGCACATGCTTCCAAAACCCAGAAATCCAGGGCTCTAACTGCCTGCTGGATCCCAAGCGAGAGCCCAGGTTATTCCCAAAGCCAATCTGACAGCCGCCAGCTTGGAATGTCCCCACAACCTTAAGAGAACTCTGTCCTCTCAGCCAAGAGAGAGCTGTGCGTTATAACCAAGGGCTGTATTCTTCCTGGTTTGTGGGTCCATTCTAAATGGGAACTCCCAGAAGTATAAAAAAGTCGTTGTAAGCAAGCTGGTTCCAGAGGCTTGAATAAATATTTATTGGATAGTTGTTTGGGTGGATGGATAGATAGATGAATGGATGGATGATGGGTGGGTGGGTGACTTTGGCATTCAGGTAGGACCACATGAGTATAATGGTTGTCCTTGGTTGCAATTTTCATTTGAATAAGAAACCCCCAGATCATCAGTAAAACATACTTCTCAGCCAGGCCTGTCTGCAAAAGAGGTTCCACAGATGACTGGCATGTAAGGCAGAAACTAAGGACGATCCATTCTGAATGTGGGAGCCAATGTCCAATAGCTTGGACCACTCAGAGGGAAGTGGTGAGTTTGGTTTACCTGTCTATTACCTCATCTATCACCTATCGCCTATCTATCATCTATCACCTATCTATAATCTATCAATCATCTATCACCTATCTACCATCTATCACCTATCATCTATCTATTATCTGCCACATATCACCTATCACCTACATACGTATCTATGATCTATGATCTATTATCTATCTTCTCTCTCTCTTTCTCTTTCCTGCCCACCTCGTGGTATATGGCACTCCCACCATGATATTTTAGCCTGACTTCCAGGGAGGAACCACTCATTGATTGAAACCACAAGTCAAATGAAATTCATCGCTGTTCAGGCTGTCTTCTCGGGAATTCTGCCATGGCCATGAAGATTGGCACAACTTAGGAATTGCAGTATCAGGACGAGGCCTAGCGTTTTTGCTGTCTTTGGAGATCTGGAGTATATACCACAGCAGTATTCCCATGTGAACAGCACATCTGTGGATTCCTCACAAAGCTTATTGTGCTCAATGGCCAAATCTTTGCTCTACGGAGGTGTCATGAGGTAGTTAATCCCAGACCATCAAGGTCAGGAAAATCCTCAAGAACCGGATCCCTAGAAAACCAGCACCACCCAGGGGACCCATAGATGTTTTGGCCCCTACACTGTTTCCTTTTGGGCACCCAAGTAGATTTTAATCAACCCAGTCCTGGAGGGTTCTAGGCCCTGGTATAGTTTCTTGATAGCCACAGGGAAAATAAGGCACTGTAGTAGGTGGGGCTTACCATGTGAGATTGTAGCCACTTCAAGACCAGACCCTGCTTTCCTGATGTCACGGCTGCAGATGGCACACAGCACTCCCAACGCCAACAGAGCTGACTCTTCTCCCTTTGTCTCTACCTATGTTCTTCTCTCTCTCGGCCTCCTACCCAACCATCTATCCATCTAGCTAGATGCGAAATATTTGTTTCTAGGAGAAGTTTGAGGACATGAGCGGTGTGGTAATATTCCCCTATGCCATCCCCTTGGCACTCAGTAGGTCTCAGTGAAACCTTACGTGCCTTAATCACACAGTTTCACACCGTCCTTCATGATTCACATCATCAATCCTGAGGGCAGCCATTCGTAGTAACTAAGCCCAGACTCCAACCGCCTTCCACTGACCAGGCAACTCCAGCCAAAGCGCCTGTTGCTATGGCAAAGCTGCAGGTACAGAGTCTAAGCTTTCACGGCTGTCTTTCTAAAGTTGAGAAATAGGTGGGAAGAAAATAAGGTTTGTGTGTAATAAAAGGTTTCCGGCTTGGCCTTGCCCTGAGTGCAATATGAGCGCTCCCATCACCCCATCAAAACACATCTGGAGAGTTGAAAGGGTCGTAGACATCATAGAAAAACGTGACAAGTCCTCCATAGAATCATGTATTTAGAGTATTGATACTCATCTTGTGGGTGCAGTTTTGGGAAGTATGGAACATTTTAGACATGGGACCAAGGTGGTAGATGTAAGGCCGTAGGAATGTGGTTCAAGGGCCCCTAAGTTACTTCATTCCAATATTGTGTCTATACCAAAAAAAACTGATACAATAATAGTATGTTCCTTACTTTTCTGTTACTGTGATTTCAAAGAAAAAAAAGCATGGCCAAGTCAACTTATTTTAGGCTCACAGTTCCAGAGGCATAAGAGTTCATCATGGCAGGGAAGCATAACCCCAGGAGCAGGAGCAGGAGCAGATAGTTAAGAGCTCACATCTTCCAACCCAAGCAAGCTGGAAGCAGAGGTAATAAACAGTAAGTGGGACAAGACTACAAGCATCAGACTTCCCCTAGTGACATACTTCCTCTAACAAGGCTACACCTTCCATAACCTCTCCGGACAATGCCATTAACTGGAGCTCAAGTGTTCAGAGATCTGAGCCTGTGAGGGGCATCTCTCATTCAGACCATCAGAAGGGAGGAACATTGCAGGCATGAGCGTCTGTAGATTCCAAGGACACCTGGACCTCACACGATACCCACACAGAAGGGGCAGAGCAACACAGGATAACCAGCAACTTGGAAAGTAGACGCAATCAAGTGGAAAAACACAGGATGAGAAGCTGCCTGGCACACACCTGCCATGGAGCAATGAAAAGTGACTGGGCAGCAGCATGGAAAGGTACTTGACTGGCCCCAATGTCTGGGTACCAGCTACTCCCACACCTCAGTGAAACACAACTAAGGACCCCCCCCCAACCAGCTATGCTTCCCCAGAATAGAGTAGACTGAGTTCCTACCACTTGGCAGATGAGGGGTTGTAATAGCCATTTTCTTGTAGGATTACAATTTTCTTTATGCTTCTTTGGGTCTGACTTTGCGAACTAACCATTCAGTCACACTCACCACAACAGGATGTTGGACAGTGTCGCCTCCAAGAAATGGAACCTTCCTTCTCAAGGACGGTGGGTAAAGGAGGACGTAAAATTCAGGTACCGGTAGAGATTACTGGTACCTGGACCCAAAAGTCAGTATGGAGGGAGGAGGGCATTCTAAGAGCATGACAGTTTGAGGCACCCAATATTTGCTTTCTTGTACATCTGTGGGTTTCGAGGTTGCTAGCTGCTAAGCGCACTATTGTAAGGGAGGTTATACATAACCACAAACCAAATAGGGTCCCAGGTCAAATTATCTCTTAGAGAGATGTTTATAGCAGCTGAAGCAAGTGGGTAGCAATACCCTAAAATGGCTTTGGCAACCAACTCAGCTTCTCTCTGGGATGGGCAAGGGGTCTACAGTCCAACACTTCTGAGTCAAGGATGCAGGGTCAGCTGTGATGAACACAAAAACCTTTCTTTCCAGGAAGCTAACATTCAAATACAAACTAAGCCAAAGACATCTGGCAGAGCACTTCTCATATGTTACATCATACCTGGGACCAGGGTGTAGGGAAAGAGGGTGAACCAAAGAAACCCACCCTAGCTCTGAAACCAGAGCCAGTGAGAGAAACACAGCCTGGATCTGAGTCCTGAGCCAGTGAAAGGAACACTTCATTTCTGAACCCAGAACCAAAGAAACATGTCCTGATTCTGAAGCCAGTGCCAAAGGAACACACTTGTCCCTAAAATCAGAGCCAGTGAAAGAAATAGGCCCTGGCCTTAGAATTATAGTCCAAAAAAAAAAAAAAAAAAAAAAAAAGCCAGTGAAAGAAACATAGTTTGGCCTTGAAATCAGAGCCATCTCTGCCTCTGACCAACAAAACTATTCCGGAGTAGGAAAAACTAACCAATCCCTGAGTATTCTAGAGAAACTCCACTCCTAAGAGCCCCTGTTCACAGTTCCCACCCTGGTAGAAACAGCCAACTCTCCTGGACTCTTCCTTCCCAATGAATCTCTTTCTCCAAGGACTCTTGGGTGAAGATCTTCCTTTGCTACTGAAAAGATGTCCCTTAGGGGACTGAGCAGAAAAACCCTTGCAGACATGTTCCCTTGGGGGATCTGAGCAAGGCAAGAAGAACCTTGCTGAGATCCCTTAGGGAGCTGAACAAGGCCGACTAGAACTGGTAACAACTTTTTGCCAGAGCTGGAGGAGATTGCTACATTTCTGCAGGAGATTCCCCTTAACTGGGTGAAGTAGAAGATGTTGCATCTTGGGCCAGAGAGAGAAAAATAAGGGTTCTGCTGGGAAGGCCCCTTAAGGGGAGGGGATAAAGCAAAGCTCAGTTGTAACAGTTCTCCAGGAGAGGAGCAGGATTATTATATCCATCACTGCACCTGAGCTTCAGGTATAGCCTGATGTTACTAACAGTCAGGATAGCTTTAATCTCCCCTCCCCCCAGAGCTGAGCTGTCCCATTGCAGCTCTGGCCGTCAGAGCTGTTATAACAGCTCCAGGCAGAGCCTGACTTCCCAAACAGTCAGGATACCTCTCACCCCAGTCCTAGAGTTGTAGCCCTCGCTTGCACAAGGCAGTGGCACACCCACATGTAGTATGAAGTTTTGGGCCCCAATCTAGCCCTGAGATCTAGACCAACCATCCCAAATAATTACACAGTCTCATATTAATCATATGCTGTTTGGCCAATGGCTCAGGCATATTGCTAGCTAGCTCTTACAACTTAAGTGGTTTTTATTCATCTGTGCCTTGCCACATGGCTCATGGCTCGTCTGTACTCTTATTTCATCTTGCTTCTTAGGCATCTGGATTGCATCTCTTCTGAATCCACCCTCTTTCAATTTTATTTATGCTCAGATTTCCCACCTGCTTCTAAGATGCCTTGCCATAGGCCAAAACAGTTTCTTTATTATCCAATGATAATTCACAGCATACAAAAAGACATCCCACATCACCCACCCTATAGAATTTCCTCCAATTGACATGTTTTTTCTTAAACTTCCCAAAGCAAAATTTTACGTGGAAATCACAACTTTCACTGTGAGAACAGATTTTGTACTTTTTAAAACATCTGCAGGCCCAGTGCATTGGTACACTTTTAATCCCAGCACTCAGGAGACAGAAGCAGACATATCCCTATGAGTTGGAGGACAGCCAGACCGTGTGTGTGTGTGTGTGTGTTTGTGTGTGTGTGTGTGTGTGTGTGTGTGTGTGTGTGTGTGTGTGTGTGTGCGCACGCATATACATGTGTATATATTTCTCATGGCAGAATAAATTCACCTGGCTACAGTGTGCTGTTAAACTCTGGAATGCCCCCCTCCTCACCAGGCTTGTATTTTGATAACTTGGTGTTCATCTTGGACTACTATTTTAAAGAGCTCAGGGTAAAGGTGCAGGCCATTTGACCAAAATTTACAGGAGTAGTAAACTGACAGGTGGAAGTAGGTCAGTAGGGGAGGGCCCTTCCTCTGGTTCTGAAGCAGACTAACATAGGAGATAGTTTGGAGTTATGCGTAACTCCCCCATAATAATGTCTTTTACCTGCATCTGCCCCCGTATAATGCCTTTACCTGTATGTGCCTCCGTATAATGCCTTTACCTGTATCTGCCCCCTGTAGTAATGCCTTTACCTGCATCTTCCCCCGTATAATGCCTTTACCTGTATGTGCCCCCTGTATAATGCCTTCACCTGTATGTGTCCCCCCGTAATAATGCCTTTACCTGTATGTACACATGTGCCCTTTCTCCAAACAATGCAACTAGCAAGCTCAAAACCCATTCCTACCCCCACGATCTTCATTAGGCAATACAAACTCCCATCTCTGATATTCCCATTGGTCCTGGTAAGGATAATATTTAGAGTTTCTATTCAAGTGTGTTCCCAATGTATCCAAATATGAAGAATAGAATGAAGGAATGGTTTAGTTTGAACTGGTTGTGGGTAAATATGCTATGTCCTCTGGTTATCAGTTGTGGAGAATTCTCTATTTAGCATCTTATGCCTATGCATAATGGGGCATTCATAATACTAAAATCAGAAGCATTATGGGAAGGGACATGCACAGTAGGAAAAATAAATATATGATCTAATCTATCTATCAAAATGGAGCCCACCCAAATTATAGTAACCAGCCCCTCTTTCTTTTAAACCCCATAAAAGGAAGCCTCAAGCAATAATCGAGGCCCTTGAATAATATCTGTGCTGTAGCCCACTGTCAATCCCAGTATCCTCTGTAGTCTGTACTATAGTTTTGCACTGATTAATGCTACCTTGTGTCTTACAGATCTCTGGGAACCCTTGTTTTCAGTTCTTTTGTTGAGAGGCCAAGAATCTGGAAACACGGGAATCACACTCCAACCCCTTGTAAGAGTTCCAGCCATGATCCCTGCTTCCTGACCCATGTGAACAAACCTTTGCCACACATTTCCACCACCAGACAGGTATTCTGCCATGTCTGCCCTGCCACGATAGACTGAGACCTCTAAAACCACGAGCCAAGATAAATTCTCCTTCTGTGAAGTTACATCTGTCTGGTATTTTGTCACTGTGCTAAGAGAGACTCATACAAAATTACACCTACTAAGCACAAGGCAATTCACCTTCTAAACATAAGGCACCCTTCCTACTAGGTACAAGGCAGCCCACCTACTAAGCACAAGGCAACTCAACTTCTAAACATAAGACACCCCTCCTACTAGGTACAAGGCAGCCCAACTACTAAGCACAAGGTACCCTACCTACTAGGCAAGGGGGCAGGGCTCCACTGGGGCACTAATGCCATCCCCCGATGGCTGCTCAGTAGCTGGAGGCCTTGGATTGCCCACATCATTCAAGGAGAAAGCTGAACGGTTGAGCTGGTCCTCATTTTTAAACATCTGGTTGGCCTGTGCTCTGCCAGCCCCTGAGGCAGGCATCTAAGTCTCTGGGTGCTCAGAAGGCAAATGTCACCTTGACTGTGGCTGTGTATATGACTGAGAGTCATATACATTATTTCTTTCAAACGATCTCATTGAGTTTTATTTTACGTGTGAATGTTCACTTGCATGGATGTAAGTGAACCATGGGCACACAGTGCCTGAGGAAGAGACGTCAGATCACCTGAAACTGGAGTTATGAGTGTTTGTGAGCCACTGTGTGAATGCTGGGAACTGGACCTAGGTACTCTGCGAGAGCAGCAGGCATTCTTAACTACTGAGCCATCTCTCCAGCTCCTGTTTTTTTTTAATTGTCAAACTTGGTATTGAAGCCAGGACTTCACACATGCTAAGCAACCACTCTCTCACCTAGTTACTACATCTCTGGCATTCTTCTTCCCTCTTTTTGAGACACAACCATGTACACAGGCTGCCCTGAACACAATCTGAAGCCCGGGCTAGTCTTGAATTTGCTACATAGCTCAGAAGATAAGTTTGCCTCAAGAGTCCTGAGCAGCTGGGATTGCAGGTCAGTGGTACCAGGCCCAGAAGAATAGGTTTCTAAGACAGAGCCTTCAGAACCCTCTAGCAAACTTAGGTAGAAATACTCCAGGAAGGTGGGCAACAGCTTCTTGAATCCATGGGCTAGAGCATGGATGGGGTGCTTCAGATTGAGCCCCTGAAAAGGTTGGATGAGCAAGGAATGAAGAGAACATACTGAGAATATGGGTTTCCACGGGCCAGGCACTGGGTGGCAACGCCACCACACGCTACAAGACAGTCAAAGGCCCTGCCTTACAGATGTGACGCTCTGACATAGAAGAGAGCCACCCAGGGATGGGAACTGTGGAAAAATACAACCTCCTGATGTCACACAGTGACAGCAAGAGTCTTGGGGACCGTGTGATCAGTCTAGACCCAAATGACAAAGTATATTGCAAGCAGAGAGAACAGGCCTGAGACTGACGTGAAGTCAGAGGTCACACAGGAGCTCAGGGTAAAGGTGCAGGCCATTTGGCCAAATTTTTCTAAGGACTGAAAATGACCATCCATTCTTCTCTGACATCTGGGCCTCCCTGAGGTCACTTGAACCAACTTACTTCCAGAGAACTATTTTCCATATGCAAGTTCAGCAGTGGCAAGGCTCTGACACTGTGACCAGCCCTGGGATCCCCTGTGGATGTCACAACTGTGCCTACCTTTGGCTATTGGTCCCATTTAGCCCACCCCTCTGCTCTGTACCAGCGCAGCACCATCATCATCTTCACAGTCAAGGTCAAGCAAAGAAGTGCTCTAGGACCTATATCTGATACTGTTTCCCTATGGGGTATCTTGCTATGGGTATCACCCCTGACCTAGGAGGGAAGGTCCCAGACTCTGGGAGGCTATATCTCAAGGTCAATGCCTGTCCTTCACCTACAAGAAACCTGCCATTTCCCCCATTACCCTTGGTATCTTCATGGAATGGCGTCTAGCATCAGCCTGGCTTTCTACATGGTAACACCCCTCACCCCGAGAGTTGAAAAAACCTTTCTAAAGGAAGTGACATCCAAAGTAAGTAGATTTCTCATAAGCGAGCTACCTGGGGAAGCCATTCAGAGTTCAACCCCATTTCTACCTGAGAACCCATTAGCTTCTATAACACATGCATAGTGTCACAGGAAGTCAGTAAGTGGAGCACATTTGGGAATGATGGTTACAGTCTCCAGACCTCTTCCTCCCCACTGGAGGTTACCATAGATCCCAGAATCTGGGAACCCAACATTCAGACCCCAAAGAGTCAATCATAAAACCCTTGAGCCTTGTACAACTGTTCTATCCAACACGCAGCTGGGACACTGAGGCCCATCAGCCATTTACAAGGCTATCACTACGCCAATGTGGAAAGATACTTTACTTTCATTTCTGTGTACATAACTCTGTGTGTGTGTGTGTGTGTGTGTGTGTGTGTGTGTGTGTGTGTGTGTGTGTCTGTGTGTCTGTGTGTCTGTGTGTCTGTGTCTGAGTGTCTGTGTGTCTGTGTCTGTGTGTGTGTGTGCCCTTCTGCAGCTAAGTTACTGAACCAGTCCTTCCACTCCCCTACAGTATTTTTCTTTATCCTGAGGGTCTTATCACATTGCCCAGACTATCCACAATCTTGCCATCCTGCCTCAGCACTCTGAGTAGCTGTGATATACCCTTTATTTCTTTAGAATCTCTACCGAAGAAGCAAGTACCAGGGTTGTGTTTGAAAGGCAGTGAGTCTGGAGAGATGGGTCAGCAGTCAGGGTCTGATGCCCGGCACCTATTTTTCTCTCTCATCTCAGACTGAGACAATCCCTAAAACACCAAGATCAATAAGCGACAAGAAGCAGGCATGGGGTGTGTACCTGTGACTCCAGCACTTGGGAGGCTGAGGCAGGAGGATTGCTCATCCAAAAGTAGCCTTGGCTACCAAGTGAAGCACTGTAAGGAAGAAAAAGAAGAGGAGAGGAGAGGGTGGGGAGGGAGTAAAGGGTTGTACGGGGGTGGGAGGATCATTAGGTAAAGTCCTGCTGCAAACAGAAACACCCATGTTTGGATCCCCAACATCCATGTTTTTAAAATTCCACTTGTAATTCTACCGCTAGAAGGGAGAAACAGAAGGGTCCTGGCAGTTTGCCCGGCCAAAAAATCTAACCAAAATGCTGAGCTCCAAGTGTAGGGAGAAGAACCTATCTGAAAAACTAAGGTAAAGACAATTGAGAAAAATACTAGAAGTTGGCCTCTGGCCTCTGCATACAAGTACACTTGCACCTATGCATGCACAAGAACATATGTGCTGCATGTACACACATACAGACACACACACACCACATACACTCACACAGACACACACTCAGAGACATACAGACACATACAAACATGCACACACACCACACCGACACACACACACCACACACTCACACAGACACACAGATATACACACGCACACCACACAGACACACACACACACCACACACACTCACACAGACACACACCACATACTCACACAAACACACACACACCACACACACTCACACAGACACACACCACACAGACACACACACACCACACACTCACACAGACACACAGATATACACACACCACACAGACACACACACACCACATACTCACACAAACACACAAACACACATGCACACCACACACACTCACACAGACACACAAACACACACACCACACACACTCACACAGACACAGACACACAGACACACACACATAGGGACAGCCACCTGGTATATGGGGTTAGAGACAAGTTACATGACACCGTGGAAGGGAAAAACTACAGCGGAGAGCCCTGCTCCACACACCCTCCATCGTGGTCATTGGGAAATTTCTAGATTTTTCTAACAGATACCAAAATTACGGGGCAGAGGGGGCAGGAGGTGAAAGCTGATCTATGGAGCATCTACCTCAGGTTTTGTTAATGTACTAGAATCAAAGAGCCCACCTGTGTCTGAAGAGAGCCTTCAACCCATCTGTTTATCACCTCCAAAGACTGTTCTAGCAGGCAGGGAAAGCTTCAGGGCACCGGATAGTGACTCACAGAGACCCAACCCAGTAGTCCTCTGTGTTGGCCAAGGACCCCTCTGCAAAGCAACACTCTTCCACATACAACTTAGCCAGTGAAGGGTATGTGTCCCCCGCCCCGGGGCCTGCTGTCCATCACTCCATTGCAAAAGGTGTTTGCCCAAATTAAAGTCTGCACTGAAGTACCGTTCCCTCCAAGTCAGCACCTAATTCTGAGCTCTGGTGATTGACATGTCTCTTAATGTGGGTTTCTAAATGTGAAACCATTTTGTAAGCAAACACTGCAAGAGCAAGAATTCCTTGGTCCAGTGATCCCACAGCTTCCTCTCTTGGCAAGCCACCTGGTGATGGAACTGCCCCAGAATATTATCCATTTCTATTATTTTTATCTTGGGTTTCAAATGAAGCGCATGAAGAAAATAAGATGTGGTGTGGCCTGAATTCTCACCAAGACATGTTAGGAGGGTTTTAAGCATAGGCACAGGCTTATGGGTAGCTTGGGATAAAAGAAATGGTTTTAATTCAGTGCTGAGGATATGGAGATATTTCAGAGAGGCAGCGCTGGGTCTCTGGGGTTTGTGACTGGGCTACTGACGGGTAGAAAGGGCGACAAAGTGATGCTGGATACAGCCTCCCTTCTAAGCTCAGTGACAACTCGGCCACAGACTAACAGCAGAGCTCAGAGAGCCCCCTTGCCTGGAACCCTCCTCTGAGAAGCTATCTATCCCTTTTTTTTATAATTTGAATGAGCAATGTCTTCCGCTGGCTGACTCATGTGTTCTCCAGCCAGTGTGACACTTGCGAGGTTTGGGGGTGCTTGTAGGTCCTTTGGGAGGTGAGACTTCATTGGAGGGGGACACTGAGGGACTTAGGGAGATGGGTCTTGAGGGTTACAGCCAGATGCTAGCTCCAGTCTAGTCTCTACAGACGGCCCCTCCCCCACCAACCGCATTCACCATTGTAGACTGAGTGTCTCTGTCAAGTATTTGGTCACAGTGAAAAGTAAGTAATAAACCATCTAATGATGTGTCCTTCCTGAGGCCACTTGCCAGTCACCTGGGCACAGCTGACGCTTGAGGACCCAGTATTGGGGAGACTTCCTCTCTCACCCTAGGACTGGGCAGGCATTCAGCCTGTGGCCCTTGGCATTGTTTGAGTTTCACATTCTGTTCTGGCTTCTTTCTGTGTCTCATCCTGGGGTACTATGTGTGTATGCGACAGACAACAGACAGACAGACAGACAGACAGAGACAGAGAGGTTAGGAGAGCATTCTTTCCTCTGGAGCTGGAGTTATAGGTGGCTATTAGCCATCTAATGTAAATGCTGGGAATTGAACTTGTGACCTCTGGAAGAGCAACAAGTGCTCTTAACCACTGAGCTGTCTCTCTTATTCATTTTTCCATAGGCCCCACAAACTATTGAGGCATTCTTCCCCCAAAGCCACACGGGTTTCTTTGGTGCTGTGGGGCTCGACTCTCAAGCAAAGTCCTCACCACCAGGATGGATGAAGAACATGGAAAGGTGAGCTGCCTTGAACTTGGAACCACATTTCACAGCGGACGGTGCCTCACCTAAAGCTTGCTGCATGGCATCAGTGCCAACCAGAGCAGGAGGCGGGGCGGGGGGGGAGAGCCCAGAGATTCTCTCTTTCACTGTACATACAAAACTGAGCTTTTCTGGAGGAAGTCTCCAAGCTGAGACTGCACTGCTGGTGAGGGTGGGGAGCTCTTATGGAAGGAGGAGGGAGTATCTGAAGCGCCCGGCAGAAGTGGGATCGGCCCGGTGTAGCCCTGGATTGAAGGGAAGGAATCCCTGAGACCCTTTGCCTGCCTACCCTGGATTGTCTCAGGAGCAATTTCATTCACCTTCTGGGGTCACGACACCTGCCACTGCCTAGGTCCCCTCAGTCTTACATCTCCCAACACAAAGGCCAGCTGCTGGAATTCTCCCTGCAGCCCCAGTGAGAAGCAGTCAGGGAACAAAGCTATCTATGCCTTGTGGTACCCAAAATACGACTGTCATTTATTTTGCTATATGAAATTAGAGCGTGCCTTGTAGCCATAATGAATCATTTCCTTCCTGGACCACTGTGTCAGGCAGGCACTCGGCATCCCCCATTCAGGGCCTTTCACTTCATCTCTGGCTAATAATAACCCACCCAGGTGAGCAAACGCCCTCCCTAGACAATGCAGGGCCTGGACAGACGTCTCCAGAAGAGGAGCGGTATGTGAGGGATGGGGCCGGGCTAACATAGCTGGAGAAAGACAATGCCATGGGGAGAAGAGTGAGCCTGTGTTCCGTGGTGGAGAGAAGCAAAACAGGAGACACCAGATGTCTTTCCCAGCTACTCCTCAGAGAATGCACTCACAGCGGCTGCTCCTTTGGAGACTGTCTTCCCACTCACTGCCTACATTTAGCTCAGAGGGTATCTACCACCCCCGCAAGTCCCCACCATGACCGTCCATGGCTTTGCGCTCCATTTAAGCCTCAGATTGAAAGGCACTATATCCACCCCAACCTGAGCCCACAAGGTCTAGCCCCTCCTCTCTCCTATCCCATCCTCTCCCTGGGCTGGCTCTGTAGGAGCTGGTGCTCAGCAAGCCAGTCAGTCAATATGTGATGACAGAATTAGGTCCTTGGGTTCTTCCTTCTGGGGCTAGGACCCAGGAGCCATGCCCAGGCTACTGCAGAGAAAGCCAAAGCCAGGCCCTGCACTGTAGTCTCACACAATCGGCCAAAAAGAAAGGCATCCCGAGGGTGAGACTGCCATGTTCCTCTATCACCAGCCTTTGCCATTACGTGTAACTCTTAACTCCTTTTAGCTACTGTGTCCTCAGAGTTGGCACACAACCAGTATTGTTCAATGAGAGAGCAAATGAACAAATCGGAGAGTGAGAGTCAAAGGCCATATTGCTAAATGATGTAAAACCAATCCCAGAGAGACAGAAAGCAGAAAAGGAAATCTGGCCACCTGGCACAGGTAGATACCTCAGTCTGCTCCTCCCATCTCAGAGGGCTCTGCTGAAGAGTAACTGTAGCCACTGTCCCACAATTTCCTATCAATGCATGGTCCATAAATTTCTACTGGTACACATCTGTCCACTACACCAGTCTCATCTGTCATTCTCGGCTCCCCATGTGACATCTACATGTTTTACCCTACAATGGCTAAGCTCTATCTATTGTCAAGTTGATTTGATTGAGACACTTCTAGAAAGTCAGTAAAGCACTGACTGTAAGCAGAACCATGCCCAAGGCTGGGGACCCAGCTGGAATAGATGGGGAGAATGAAGAAAGTCCACACTCTTGGCTTCCTGTGGCCTGAGTTGTTCTGCTCTACCATACATTCACCCTCCACTGTGATGCACTAAAACAGTACCCCTCCTTCACTTGTTAATATCCCTTATTTTGTCAGAGATAAGATAGAACTAATTTAGTCAGCCACCAAGAGTACCCTCTGCCTGCTCTACATTCCCCCTCACTCTTCCTATGGATCTTTGCTACCCAGCCCTGGTGTTCTTCAGGGAGCCTCCTGGCTTCCATCCACCTTAACCTCCGTGGCTCATATTACCTCATGGCTCCCTGTATCCAAGTTAGTTATTGCCTGCATGCACCAGGCACTGGCTTGATGCTGCTGAGAGGTCCCACCTTACCTGGGCATATGGAGCCATGTGTCTCTATCTCACCTGCAGATACCACAGTATCAGACTCATTGAAGGTCCCTGTGAGATGCTCTCTCACCAAGTGAATGAATTGAAGCAGAACTTATCTAGTCTCAAGTTCCACACTTAATTTGTCATCTCGTACATTTCCATAAAAACTGAAAACACAAAAATCTATCCATAAAGTAATAAATAGCTTCTAAGAAAGAATCTTCTTTTGTGAGAAATTTGGTGGCACTGTATGAAGATATGTCACTGTGACTGGTTTAATAAAAAGCTTAATAGCCAATGGCTAAGCAGGATTTTCAGGGCAGAGAGAATGCTGGAAAGAAAAGGACAGAGTTGACAGCTGAACAGGTAGAAAGCATGACATGTAGGAGATAAGGTAACAATCCATGAGCCATGTGCCAGCACATAAATTAGAAGAAATTGACTGATTTAAGTTTTAAGAGCTAGTTAGAAACAAGGCTAAGCTATTGGCCAAGCTTTTATAATTAATAAGAAGTCTCAATGTCATGATTGAGAAGCCAACAGTCCTGACAAAAAAAGTCCGACTACTGTCTTCTCTAGGGACAAACCCCCTGATAGGTTATCCAATCCCAAGTGGTCAGTACTACACACACACACACACACACACACACACACATACACACACATGCATGCATGTTTTCACATACACACTCACATTCATATACCACATACACACACACACACACACACACACACACACACATACACACACAGGTGTAACCCTAAATGAATTCAGTAGGTTGAACATATGTGTCTACTATTCAAGTATGTGTGTGCACACACAATTGTGTGTGTGTGTGTGTGTGTGTGTAGAAACAATAATTAAAGAGTAGAAGGTCATAAATTTGAGAGGGAGTAAGAAGGACACAGGGGAGGTTGGAGAAGGGAGAAGAAGGAGTAAAAATTATGTAAACACAGTCCTCATGTATGAAATTCCCAAGGAAAGGAAGTGAAACACAAATAAATGAACAAGGGACACAAGAGATGGTTCAACAGGTAAGAGCACCAGCTGCTCTCTCAGAGGACCAGGATTCAATCCCCAGCATCCACATGATGGCTCACAACCCTCTGCAACTTTAGTTCCAGGGGATCTACCCCTTCTGCACACTGCTTGCACTTGGTACACAAACATTCATGCAAAACACACATAGACATAAAACAAAAACTGAAAATGTAGACACATGTTATCATATTTATATATAATATATTTATATCTTTAAATATGTATAATCTTACTAATATACATACATGTATATAAATGGGTATATATGTATAAACAAGGTGTGTGTATATATACATATCATTTTATGTATATGTATATAAATATATAAAATAAAATGTAAATAGCCACTGTTATTATGTTTGTATATCTCCTTGTGGTGTTTTCTACAAATTTTGACATCATTGAGACCCTATGTAAGATGGAATTTTTTTGGTCCTCTTTGAATT
The DNA here is from genome assembly GCA_033318265.1 of Phyllotis vaccarum. Taxonomy (NCBI): domain Eukaryota; kingdom Metazoa; phylum Chordata; class Mammalia; order Rodentia; family Cricetidae; genus Phyllotis; species Phyllotis vaccarum. Next base: position 23,519,427 of record JARWLC010000018.1, on the reverse strand, counting down.
TTTTGACAAATCCAAAAACGTCCTAACATCTAGTCATGAAATCACACTTCATTGTTTTTCATGATTCTCTTACTAAATATTCACATCATTTGCAGTTTTCCCTGTATGTCAGACAGCAATGAATATTCTCATGCAGCAGGAACTTCTCCTCCTGCAGGGCTGAGGGCCACACCTAGGACTTAGCCTTCGGGAAGCGGATGCTTGGAACTCTGCCGTAGACCACATCTGCAGCTCTTTCCAAATTTTAATTCCATCATTCGATGACATTAGTGAAGCAGATTTCCTAGGTCGGAGCTGATCCACACTTTAAGCTATTGATAATTATTTCTAGGAAATGTGTATATGATAATGTCACTAATTCTTTGAGAATTTCTTATAAGCATACGGCATGCTGATCATGTATATCTCCACTCCTCCCTCTAACTCCTCCCAGATCCACCCCATCCCAACTTCATATTCTCCTTTTTCCATAACCCACAGAGTCTAATTGGTGTTTCCCATATACTCTAGACATGGGGCTATCTACTCAAGTGTGGGTTGGCGTACACTGTACTAGAGATGGCTGTATCCTTAAGGAAAATTGGCTTTTCCTCACCTAGCAGCCATCAACTGTCCATAGCTCCTCAACAGTGAAGGCTCATAAGCCATTCCTGCTTCCAGGATGGAATAGTGACTGACAATCTTGAGCGTGTCTTGTTCAGGCATTCACGCTTCTGTAAGTTCCTAATGCAGCACTCTTGCCATGCACAGAAGATGCCATTTTGCTCTAGTTTTTCCTGACCTCTGGCTCTTAGAATCTTTCCACCCCCTCTTCTCTGGTATTCCCTAAGTCTTGGGAAGAAAGAGTTTCATATGGATGGTCCTACTTGTATCTGGGCACTGCGCAGACACTTTCTGAACTCTAGCCAGTTTCTTCAATAGCAGACGGTGACTTTCCAAGGTATCATTAAAGGAAGGGATGCACACATACACACAAACAACACTTACCAGAAGATAGGGGAGCTAGACAGAAATCAAGCCATAAAAAGAAACCAAGTGGAAAACTATGGCAAAGTTCATCCTAAACATGTCAGTGATTATACTAAACGCAAGTACACTAAATACATCAATTAAAAGATATGATCAGTCCTAACTAAGACACTCATGTTGTCATCTCTAATATTACAGAAGAGAGGATGGAAAGAACACAAGAACCGGAAGATAGGTATAAAGGCTGCAAAATGTCATCTCCTGAACAAAACACAGGCATTGCATCCATGAGTCCCAGAAGCTTGGGTACTGACATTGGGTCTGTATAAGAATGGACCAGTCCATAAAAACAGACTTGTGGAACAATAGAATAGAATTGAAGACTCTGATATTGATCCACACACCTATGTGTAGGGGGATTATGCTGTTCCATTGTAAATAACTGTTCTGCCTACTGGTTTAATAAAAAGCGCTGATTGGCCAAAGGCAGACAGGAAGTGTGGGTGGGGCTACCAGACTAAGAAAACTCTAGGAACAGGCGGAACAGAGTAGAATGCCAGAGAGAAGCCAGAAGAAACAGAGGACAACTATGCTGCTCTGAGAAAAGGTACCGAGCCCCATGGCTGAACAGGATAAGAGTCATGGGTTAGATTAAGGGTAAAGAGTTAGCAAGTTATAGGCCTGGGCCTTAGACTGATCAGCCTAAAACTACTGTAAGCATCTGTGTGTCTCTGCGGGTCTGCGGGTCTAAACCTTGAAGGTAGGCCCGAAAGTCCAGGCAAGAAACCTCATACTGCACCTATGGACACCAGATTTGTGACAAAGAGGCCAAAAATATACAATGGAATAAAACATCTTCAACAAATGGTGCTGGCATAACTGGATAGTGGCATGTAGAATAATGCAAATAGATTCCTACCTATCACCCTACAAAAAACTCAAGTCTAAGTGGATCAAAGACCTCAATATAAACCCAGTAACACTGAACCTGATAGAAAAGAAAGTGGGAAATAGCTTTGAACACATTGGCACAGGAGACCACTTACTGAATATAACACCAGTAGCACAGACACTGAGGGCAACAATTAATAAGTGGGACCTCCTGAAACTGAGAAGCTTCTATAAGGCAAAGGACACAGTCAATAAGAAAACAACAGCCTACAGAATGGGGAAAGATCTTCACAAACCCTACTTCTGACAGAGGACTGATCTCTAAAATATATAGAGAAACTAGAGGTCAAAATCCCAAATGACCCAATTTAAAATGGGGTGCATAGCTAAATAGGGAATTCTCAACGGGAGAATTTCAAATGACTGAAAGACACTTAAAGAATTGCTCAACATCGTTATCCATCAGAGAAATGCAAATTAAAACAACTCTGAGATACCATCTTACACCTGTCAGAATGGCTAAGATCAAAAACACAGATGACAGCCTATGCTGGAGGGGATGCAGAGCAAGGGGAACACTCTTCCATTGCTGGTAGGAATGTAAATTTGTACAGCCACTTTGGAAACCATTATGTCAATTCCTCAGAAAACTAGGAATCAATCTACCCAATGACCAAGCATTACCACTATTGGGCATATACCTAAAGGATGCACATTCTTACCCCAAGGGCATTAGCTCACCTATGTTCATAGCAGCATTATTTGTAATAGCCAGAAACTGGATGCACATTATCACCCCAAGGACATTAGCTCAGCTATGTTCATAGCAGCATCATTTGTAATAGCAAGAACCTAGAAACAACCCAGATGTCCCTCAACTGAAGAATTAATTTTAAAAATTGTGGTACATTTGCACAATAGAGTACTACTCCACGGGGGGGGGGGTGACATTCTGAAATTTGCAGGCAAATGCATGGGTTTGGAAAATATCATCCTTAGTAAGATAACATAGACCCAGAAAGATAAACTTGGTATGTACTCTGTAGTAAGAAGTTTCTGGCCCAGCCTTACCCCAAGATCCAGACCAGCTGTCCTATATAGACTGTCCACAGAATGCTTGGTACCAAATAGTCACATAAAGTCTTATATTAATTGCATGCTGTTTGACCTATAGCTCAGGCATATTACTTGCTACCTCTTACTCTTAAACTAACCCATGATTAGCCATGTGGTTTAGTACCTTTCCTCAGATCAGCATTTCGCCTTCTTTCCTCTGCATCTGCCTGGCATCTCTGCTCTGTTCTTCCTCTTCCCAGAGTTTTCTGGATCTGGTAGCCCCGCCCACACTTTCTTTCTGCCTTCTGGCCAATCAGTGTTTTATTTAACAGTAGGAGGGACAAATATCTACAATGTACAAGAGCATAACCCTATAACATTAACCTTTTTTTTCTTTTTAAATCAAGACACCCAAATCTAATTTCCTTTGTATTTTTTTTCACCATTATCTATAACAACTTGTAACCAACACTGTAAACAAAGACAAACATCCATAATCTTATTTTTTGGGAATGCAGGCAGAGGCTACTTCCTGCTACTACTAGGCTACTGCTAGATTGGATATTGGTAATCTTATGGGGACCCAAAGAAAAATTTAGGATTATGGACAAGTCCTTAGTGGAGTAGTCTGTAAGGCTGGGTCATCTCAGTCAGTCTCCTTGAAATTGTTCTGTATACAGAGCTCAGAGAAAACTGCAATAGAGGTGCTCTCAAATGCTGGATCATCTGGACCATCTGTTTCCATCGGAGACTCTTCAAGGGGTTTTCCTTGATTAAACCCTATTTTCTTTAACTGGGATTAAATCCACAGCCTCTCATTTTCTGTGGAAATAAAAAGAAAACCTCTTCTCCAAAGCAGCATATCTTTTGACTTCAATTTAGAAGCCAAGGCATTTACAAAATATAAAGGTTGAATTAATCCAGCAATATTTATAATCAAATGTCTTTTAGCAGCTTTTACTACTTCATTTGCAGTCAAAAAACTTAAATACAATAACATACAGTATCCAGGCACTCTTTATAATTTCCATCCTCACATGGCTTTTTTTACACGGTTTCTTTTTTAAGGACTTTAATCTATCCTTTTTCTTTTCTCTCTCAAGCCTACATATATTTTTAAACAAAATGTAAACCATTTAGAGGTTTGTTTGTTGGTTCGTTTGTTTTCTGTCTTTACTGTTTATCTGTTACCTTTTTATGTTTCTGACTACACCTTTAATCTGCCAAGGTGTGGCTAGGATTAAAGTCCGGGCTTTGGCAGCTGACTGCACCCAGCTCCCTCTATTTCTTTCTGTTTCTGATCACACTCTTAATCTGCCAAGGTGTGCCTAGGGTTAAAGATTTGGCTAGGGCAGATGGATGGCTCCACCCAGCCAGTCTAGCTTCATAGAAAGTTTAGCTTTTTAGCAAAGGTACTGTCAGGAGCCACAATTACCACTCTGGGGAATTTTAGAATGCACATTGCCACCAAGTAGAGGACCGATGCCCATTACTCATGAATTTCATTGTCAGTGGGGCCTCTTAAAAGACTCACAAGTGTGTTGCTGCTAACACTGAGTCAGGAAGCATCTCTTAAATGAGCTGCGCCTCTGCTTGCTGCCAGCAAACAGAGCCTTCCCAAAAAATGCTGTTACCAATAAGCTGGTTTTGACTCTGTTCTCTTTTATTCAGTAAGGACAGAAACCTTAAATCTATCATATGCAGTTCATGCTTGTACTGAGGCTCTTGTGAGACTTTGGAAACTGGCCTTGTTGCAGGGTGTCTCTGTACCATGGCTCACTTGAGAGACACAACTCAGAAGCTGTTTTTGGCTTTACATCTGTGTTCTAGGACCCTTTTTAAGCTTTCTAAGGCTTTATGTGGGTGTATAAGACCCACATAGGTGCATTATTTGTAGTATAAAGTTTCTGGCCCAGACTAATCCCAAGATCCGGACCTGACTGCAGGTGCTTAGCTCTGCCTGGCCCTGAGGTCCAGATCAGCAGTCCCTAAGTCCCAAAGAAACACACAGAAGCTTACATTAATTACATGCTGTTTGACCTATGGCTCAGGCATATAACTTTCTAACTCTTAAGTCTTAAATTAACCCATGATTAGCCAAGTGGCTCAGTACCTTTTCTCAGAGCAGCATTTCATCTTTTTTCTTCTGCATCTGCCTGGCATCTCTGCTCTGTTCTTCCTTTTCCTGGAGTTTTCTTAGTCTGGTAGCCCCACCGATACTCCCTGTCCGCCTTTTGGCCAATTGGTGTTTTATTTAACCAATAGGAGAGACAAATATCTACAACGTACAAGAGTATAATCCCACAGCAGTATTCACTCCATATTCAAGTGGATTTTAGATGTAAAGCAAAGGATAACCAGGCTACAATTCACAACCCCCAAGCAGCTAGGTAACAGGAGGAAGTTAAGACAGACATCCACGGATCCCCCTAGGAAGGGGAAATGGAGAAGAGCTCCTGAGTAAATTGGGATCATACCAGGGGAAAGAGCAAGCTGAGATGAGAAGAGATCATGAAAAAATGGGATGGCTGAGGGGAAGAAACAGAGGGAGAGCAAAGAAACAGATACCCTGATAGAGGGAGCCATTGTGGGGTTAGAGAGAAACCTGGTGCTAGGGAAACACCCAAGAACTCACAAGATGACCCCAAGTGGAGCGTGTACGTAAACTGACCTTCCCCTGTAATCAAATGAAAGACCACCCTAATTGTCATTATAGGACCTTCATCCAGCAACTGATGGGCGCATAAGCAGAGGTCCACAGCTAAGCACTGGGTTGAGCTCCCAGTCCAGCTGAATAGAGAGAGGAGAGATTACCTGAGCAAAAGGATCAAGATCATGATGAGGAAACCCACAGAGACATCTGGCCCTAGCTATTGGGAGCTCCCTGACTCTAGACTGACAGCTGAGGAACCTTCATCATAAGGAATTAAAGCCTCCAAATGTAGATGACAGTTAAATGGCATGAGCAGTTTGTGGAGCCTCTTGCAGTTCAACCAGAGTCTATTCCTGGTGCATGAACCTATTCCCTATAGAAACAGCTCACTCGGCCTTGATATGGGGGTGGGAGCACTTGGTCCTACCTCAACTGGATATGCCAGACCAAACTGACTCACCTTAGGAGACCTTACCTTCTCTGAGGAATGGATGTGGGTAGGGGGGGCAGGGGGATGACTGGGAAGAGGAGAAGGAGGGGGTAGTGGTGGTATTGGGGGGAATTTTTTAAATAAAAAAAATGGCCCAGAAAGTCAGATAAAGATGAAGAAAGGGTTCAGGAAACCTTAACACATACTGGTGGGCTATTTGTTGCTGATATATTCAAGGAAAAGGGAGTCCCTGCCTCCCTTCAATTTTGCAACCATTAATGACCCCACCAAGTTCCATTGGTTAGTTCCAAATCAGTGGGGACACACACACATGCTCTCTCTCTCTCTCTCTCTCTCTCTCTCTCTCTCTCTCTCTCTCTCTCAACACACACACACACACGCACACGCACACACACACATGCACACGCACACACACACATGCACACGCACACACACACGCATACACGCACACACGCGCATGCGCACATAGCTCCAGGTAAACAAAACCAAAGTCATGAATCTAGGAAGTGATTGACAGTGACAAGGGGGGGTTGATGGGACGGGAGGAAGATGAGTGAGGGATAATCTGAACACATTGTGTACAAGTATGAAATTGTCAGATAACAAAATTAATCCATAAAAAGATGCAGTGGGAATAGGCTTAAAATATGACGGAACCGTACTGCGATCTAAAAGAAACTCACTTCGAATATAACAATGTAATCAGGTTGGAAACAAAAGAGTAAGAAAGATATGTCACACAGACATTAATCACAGGAAGGCAGCAGACTTATATTAACATCAGATAAAAAAGAGAGCAGAGAAACAGAAATAGAATATATAATGATAAAAAAAGGTCAACCACGAAGCAACCCAACACATGTATAAAACAGCTGGAAAATATGACATAACGGGAAGGGGAAGAAACCCCAGTAAGTGGCTCACTCAAGATCCCTCACTCAGCAGCCACGCAAATCGTCATCTAGGACACAGAAGAACCACTCAGCGGCCACTAGAGTGAGGGATCTAGAACACAGAAGAACTCACACTCACTGTCAACCAAATGGACGAGAACTCGTGATTCAACCATGACAACAGTGTTCCACATGTCTTCCCAACAACCCACGGCAGATTAGACTGTTTCAGGCTCAAACACACACACACACACACACACACACACACACACACACACACACACACAATGGAATTTCAACCACACTGAGCATGCTCTCCAAAAACATTGAAATCACAGAAAAATCTTCAAACACTTAGAAACTGACAAATTTCTGAATGGCAGGAGCTAGGATAGGAATCTCAAGAGGAATAAAAGAAAACTTACATTGAGCAGAAGTAAAATGAAAATACAATCTATGAGAAGCTGTGCGTTACAGCTGTACAGTGTGAGGAAGGAAACTTATAGAATAAAGTGTATAAATTGGAAAGAAGCTCAAGTTCATACTTCAGGGACCCCGGAGGGAGGGGGGGAAAGAGAGAGAGATGACCCAAAGTATCCTGCATGGTGCCACACACCTGTGCACTTGGCAGGCAGAGACAGGTGGATCTCTGAGTTCAAAGCCCGGTCTACAGTCAGGGCTACACAGAAAAGCTCTGTCTCGGGGGGTGGGGGGGGGGAGGCCTCGCTCAAAGCTAACTAGCAACAGAAATGAAATAATAAGGAAGGAAAATTAAATTAAATGGAAAATAAGAAAACAGTCAGGAAAATCTGTGGAACAAGGACTTGGTTTGGGAGAAAACTCAAGAAACAGACAAACCTCTAGGATTTTTAAACAGAGGAATGCCAGAAACCCTCCAGGCACTAAAAAGATGAGAGGAAATGCCTGGGAAACCTTGTCCATGTGGCCTGGTAACAAAGCAGGCAAGTCACTCCAAAGTATAAATGATAATAGCTCAATAAGAAAATGCAAATAATTCTGTTATTACTAAGAAACACCAACTTGTAATTAAAAAAAAAAAAACCTAAAAGGACATCTTCAGGCCCATACAGTATCACTGGTGAGCTCTGTCAAATGCTTAAATATGAATTGGCTCCATCCTACACATCTTTTATTAGACAATAAGGACAAGAGACTACTGTTGTCAATCTAGTAACACTGTCATAACAAGGACAATGCAATAAAATAAGATTTAAAAAAAAATAGGAAGGAATGGGGATAGAGGGAAGAAAAGAGGGAGGCTAAAGAAGGTTGGGAACGCAGAAGATAGAAGGGGTGTCAATCCAAAACCCCTTCACAAATATTAGAAAATAAAGCCCATCAACAGAAACAATTTCACTCAGAGAATGCAAGGTTCGTTCAATATTAATAGCATTCAATGATCAACGAATGCTATCCAGTGCACAGACTAGACAACGTTTGTTGGAATTAGTCGGTGCAGAAGGCACATGGAGAAAAACTTACACTCATTCTTGATTTTTAAAAATAAGATGCTCCCTCCAAAGTAGGAACAATGAGAATTTTATTCAACTGATGAAAGTGTCTGTTAACAAGCTGCACCGAACAGTGTGTGTGACCGTGAGCGCTGATGCCTTTCCTCCATGAGTGAATCAGGAAGTTGCCCCACACCCTGGACTCGAAGTCAACACATGATGAAGTTCTGAGCAGTCCAAAATGCCAAAACAAACAGTAAGTAAATGCTAAAGTTACAGATCTAAAGAAAAGGAATTTCTGCATTCCTGTTGCAGACAGCATGGCTGCCTGTGTAGATAAACTCAAGAAAGACCCCCCCCCCCGAATCTCCTAGAACCCATATGTGAGTCCAGCAAAATTGCAGAATAGAATTTAAACACATAAAAGGAAGGGTCTGTAGTAAGAGGTTTCTGGCCCTGATTTTCTGGCCTAACCTCAAGGTCTAGGCCCGCAGACCCGCTGAGACACACAGATGCTTTGAATAGTTTTTGGCTGATCAGCCTAAGGCCCAAGCATATAACTTGCTAACTCTCTACCCTTCATCTAACCCATGCCTCTTGTTCAGCCATGGGGCTCAGTACCTTTTCTCAGAGCAGCATGGTTGTCCTCTGCTTCTTCCAGCTTTTCTCTGGCATTCTCTCTGACATTCTGCCTGGTGTTCTGCTCTCAGAGTTTTTAGTCTGGTAGCCCCACCCACACTTCTTGCCTGCCTTAGGCCAATCAGCGCTTTTTATTAAACCAGTGGGCGGGACAATTATTTACCATGAAACAACACAATACCCCTACAGGGTCTTTCTGAATATTAGCAGTGAACACATGAACATCAAAAATCAAATGTGTGTGGAGAGATGACTCTGTGGTTAAGATCATTTGATGCTCTTAAGTAGACCCAGGCTTCTAAGGCCACCACATGCATGTGACGCACACACACGCATCAGGCAAATATTCATACATGTAAAATAAAAAATAAATAGTTGAGCCGTGGTGGTGCATGCCTTTAATCTCAGCACTCAGGAGGCAGAGCCAGGTGGATCTCTGTGAGTTTGAGGCTAGCCTGGTCTACAAAGCAAATTCCAGACCAGTCAGGCCTGTTACAAAGAGAACCTCTCCCTCAACAAAAATCAAAATAAGTAAGTAAATAAATCATTTAAAAATGAAATGTGTAATACATATGTAAATGTTCAACAAATGATACTAAGATATACAAGCCATGTATAAGAATTGTATAATCAAAACTAAAAACTCAAAGATCTAATATATGTGGAGACAGACTATGTTTACGGGCTAAGAAACAGAAATAGTAATGGGCTCCTTCTTCATCACATCCACATGTCAGTTAAATGCAATTCTTACCCAAATGTGAAAAAGTGTTTTATGTGTATAGATACATACAATATTATTTTTAAATTCATTAGGAAACCAAATGTATAGGGTAAATAAAATTATTTTTGTATAAAGAAGAATGGAGCACAAGTGATAATTATATTCAATTGCAAGATTTACTCAGTAACTATAGTAAATCAATACTATGAGATGCTGGCAGGAAAGTCCCAGACATGTAGATCAATGGCGTAAAGCGTCCTGCAAAAAGAAAGCCACCAAAGGTTTAACTGACTTTTGATAAGAACATGAAATTTAATGAAGGAACAACTTTCTTAATCTATGGTACTAGAGAAATTATATCCCCATAATTTAAAAAAAAAAAATGAACTTTTATCTAAATTTCACAACTTAAATGGAAAATGGAAATTTCTAGAATTCTTATGAGGAGAGACCAGAGTAGCCTGAGAGCCCTGGAGTTGGAGCTGCATGGGACCCTAAGCTGCCCTGGGTGGGTCCTCTGCAAGAGCAGGAAGTGCTTAACTGCTGAGCTCAACTGCTTAACTACCACCTCTCCAGCCCAAGGGTGGATTTTGAGAAATGGTCTTGTTAAGTAGCCTTAGACTGGCCTGATGATTCTTTCTATATAGTTCAGGCTAGCCTGAAACTCATAGCAACTTGTGGGATAAGGCTGTAAATATTTTTCACTTGTATTTGTTTAATAAAATGCTGATTGGCCAGAAGGCAGGCAGGAAGTAGAGGCGGGGCAGCCAGACTAGGAGAATTCTGGGAGAGGAAAGGCAGAGCAAGCCAGACACAGAGGAAGACAAGAACGCCACACTGAAGCAAAGGTACCAAGCCATGTGGCTAAACGTGGACGAGAATCATGGGTTAGTTTAAGAGTGAGAGTTAGCAAGCAATAAGCTTATAATTAATATGAGCCTTTGTGTGGTTATTTGTAACTAAGTTGCTGCGGATTGTCTGGGCAGGACAGAAAGTTCTGACTGCAGCAACACTCTGGCCTCGGTGCTGGGATTACAGGTGTGCATCACTACGGCCACCCATAAGCGTGTTTTATTTTTAGAGTATAAGGACAATACTTATATTGACAGTATCCCCTGAATGTTGACTGGATTCAAGCATCTGACCACCTCCTAGTGGGGAAAAAAATGTAATAAAAGTAATGAAGTGCTTTGTGGATTGCTGTACTGGCACACACCTATAAGATGGTAGGGAGGAAGGGAGGGAGGGAGGGAGGGAGGGAGGGAGGGAGGGAGGGAGGGAGGGAGGGAGGGAGGATGTTCACCAACCAATGAATTCATGAATAAGCTGTGTGAGTGGGTCTTTAGCAGACTGTGGATAAATGGATGGTAACAGATGGAATCCTGAGGAACAGGGAATGTGGAGGACCAGCAGAGAAGGAACTTGGCCTGGCCTACCAGAGCTGCACAACACTTTGGAGGCAGAAACAGAACCCACGTCACTTACCTGCCTTCCCATGAGCCTCCCAAAGATGGTCATTGGTTCTCGCTGAGGAAGAAGCTCCTAACAGCAGCTTTGAGGGAACATGTGGTTTCAGACATCTTCCCTAAAAATAATAGTTTTCTTTACTACTGCACTCGTTGGGCAAAGTGATGAGTTCCGTTGCGACATTCTTATATGTGCATTGTCCTTGCGCTCACCCTGTGTCCTCGCTTTACCCTGATCTCTTCCTGCTGGTCCCTTTCTGCTTTCCAACCAGTCTCCCTTCACTTTCATTTTGTGTGTGTGTGTGTGTGTGTGTGTGTGTGTGTGTGTGTGTGTGTGTGTGTGTGTGTGTACATATATCAGTTCTTTGCCAATGACATCATTTTATTCTTCCTTATGGCTGAATACCACTCTACTGTGCACACATTTTCTTTATGCTTTCAATCACTGGATAGGCATCAGGCTCGTTCCATGTCTCAGCTGTTGGAAATCATGCTGAGATGGACGTGGATGTGGGGTATCTCTGTGCTGTGTTCTCTAATTCCTCCCGGTACAGACCCAGGTGTGGTATGACTGGGTTGTACGGCAGTTTCGTACAAAATAAGAACTATATATTGCTAAATATTTTGAAATAATTTAAAGTGTGTCCTATACTCCAAATAATACCCAGTTCTTTGTGGCGAGAAGAGATACTTAAGCATTCAAAATAAAATCCTGCAAACAATTGCCTTCAGAGCGAATAAACATGTAATGTCTGAAGATTCCCCAGCAGGCGCCATGGCAAGAAGCCTCCTGCACACCACTCACCCTCTGCTTTTGCCCCTCCAGTGTCTCCAGCACTATACCTCTTTGACAGTCTTTGCTCTGAGGCCACAGGATTGCTGGCATGTCAGAGGCTCCCAAGACCTCCAGCACTGGACATCTATGCTGTCCAAGACAGAAGTGGTGATATGACCTCTAACTTCATCCCAGTGTCTTTGTGGTCCCACACAGCACTGTGGGTGATACCTCAGATTCCCCAGGACCCCAGTCTCAGTACTCCTAAGCACATCTAGGTACAGCCCACCAACCACAGACACCAGTGTTGGGGAGAGATAATGCTCATCTTCTCAAACACACTGTTCTTTCTCTAGAGGCTCTTCCCTCCTCCGTGAACTCGAGAGTCACATTCACTAGTGAATGGCACAGGTGTCATGAAGTCTATCTTAGTTAGACTTTCTAGTGTGGTACCCAATTGACTTCATTGCTGAAGTCAGGGCAAGGGCTTAGGGCAGCATCCTGGAGGCAGGAGCCGATGCAGCTGCCGTGGAGGGGTGCTGCTTATTAGCTTGCTCAGCCTGCTTTCTTACAGAACCCAGGGCCACTTGCTCAGGAGTGGAACTTCCCACACTGGGCTGGGCCCCTCCTTAGGAATCTTCAACCAATAAAATGCACTATGAACTTACCTACAGGCCAGTCTTACTTCAGAATCCTACACCAGATGACTCTAGTTGACATACAACTTACCAACATAGATGTAGATGGCTCAAAACGTGATCAGGTCTTCCCAAGAAGACAATTTTGTGCCTTCACTCCCACTGACCTTCAAGATACTCCCCTTGATCTTGCACCTGGGGGTTCTGAACCCCTCAGAGCAGGAGATGCTGAGGATTTTGTTGATGCTGTTGGTTTGTTCCAGCATCCTAATCATCACCACCTTTGTGTCTAATGGTTTCTATTCTGTGGCAAAGAAACAGCCCTGGGCACACCGGCCACCATCATCTGGAAGGCCAGCCAGAGAGAGGCAGAGATGAGGAAGTTCTTGCGAGTGCCAAGCTGCTAAATGATCCCCCATCCTGGAATAGTCTTCTCTCTATCCTGTCTTGTTCCTCCGGCTTGTCTGGACTCACCACACTCCCTCCTCTTCCCTCGACGTGACTTTGGGTCATAAAACGGAACGATTCAGTGTTTATGCTTCTAGCTACATTTATGTTTAAGACTAAGATGTTGAGTTTAGTTTTAATGATAGGGGAAAAAAAAAAGCCTTTCAAAGGCTGGCTCACTGAAACTCATTATGTACTATAAAGGCCACTATTTAAAGATTCCGTAATTCTACTGATAATCTTTTTAAGACAGATTTATAGCCGAAAATAGTTAGATTCTTTGACTTCAGTTATAATTTTCCATTCTGTAATTTAATACTCCTTTAGTTTATATTTGTGCATTAAAAAGACGGGATCTGAAAGTCCATCATTAAATACTTTTAATAAGTGCAATAAATAAGTTTTACAGTGCACATAAATCTAAAAACAAAACCCAACATAAATTGTTAATCTTACACTTTTTCTCATTAATTGCAATACATAAACATATGTTTTATACAAAGATATTTGCTCCAAAATAAGTATAATAAATACAGTTTACCACATGTATTAACCTTAATAGTTACAAGCTGTTAATCTTATATATTAGGTAATAATTTGTAATAAATAATTGTTTATTATCTTGATGTTTGCTTGTCTTGGGTTTTAGCAATATGCAATAAAGAAATGCAATTTTGAATAATTTGATTGTAAGACTACTGGGAAAATACTGTATGTTATAATTAGCTGGGAGATGGTTCTGCTCATGAGAACCAAGAAAAAGGGGGGTTCAGTAATCTAAACATGTGTTATTGAGTCCATAAATAATTTTTAAAGTTGGGTTTACTTTCACACAAGACAAAAATGTTAAAACTTAAGTACAAACGGAAAAGTCAAGCCTATTTTCCTGAGCTTCACAGCCTCCCAAAAGAAACAAGAAAACTGGAAGCCCATAGAAAGTGCCCAGCCCCATGCTGAGACAGGGGCATGGCCACCACTCAACTGTCCCACCCCATCCACACCCACAGGAACAGTATGTGCTCTAACACAGTACCCTCCAGAGCCCCCTCGGCATCATGTGCATTCATATGAGATGGGCTTTTCTAGGCAGGGAGGGGCTGGCAGGGAGAGGCTGGCAGGGAGGGGCTGGCAGGGAGGAGGGGCTGGCACCTTTCCTAAGCTTAATGGAAACCGCTAGTCTTAAAAGTAAAGGTAATAATTTGTCATAAATAATTGTTCATTACCTGGGCATTTGTTTGTCTCAAAGTTTAGCATTGTGCAATAAAGCTGTGCAATTTTGAGTAATTTGATTATAAGACTGCTGGGGAAATAAGGTGGATTATAACGAGCCACGGGAGGGTCCTGTGGGCTGGAAACACTGCTCTGTCAAACAGCTGCCCTGGCTAAATGCAGGTGTTCCCAGGGCTATGAAGGAGTCTGTGAAATGCTGGAGACAGAGAGAGAACCTGCATCTCTCCTTTCTCCCAGAGGAGTGGACCTAGATCTGTGCTGGGTGAATCCAGTCTCCCTCCTAGAATCCCAAGTGCCCCTCAGGGCGCTGGGACTACAGGGGAGTCTAGACTGATGCCCCAAGCACAGCACATCCGCTGGGCAGAAGGCACCAAAGGTTCACCTGTAAGTGCTCAGGAGGAGCTTCATGAGAGGGGTTCTCTCCAAAGGGGCCCGATGCATCTCAGGTCGGCTACCACTGGGTCAGGCCAGACCTTTGCAGGCCCGGGGAACTGGATGACAGGAACTATGCAAACGTGAGCAAGCGCCGCCTGTGCACTTGGGCCACACGCGAGCCCAAGAACATGCAGGTCCATCTCAGGTCTGAGAACGGGAGAGAGAGCGTGATATCTAAAGGGAGAGAAGAAAGGTGTAAGAAGTTAAAAGAGAGACGAGGGACAGAGGAGAGGGGGAGAGAGATAGGAAGAAGAAAGGATAGAGAACGGACATAAAGGATATGTGGGAGAAGAGAAGAGAGTATCTAGACAGGAGAAAAGAACTGGATAGTGGACTCAGGACGACTCGCAGAAGATCTTCACCAACTTGTAGCTGTCTTCCCCCAGCGCATGCGCAAGAAGCATGCCTCCTGAAGCCATGGAGCACCCAAGCACCTGCTCCCTAGGTTGTGAACTTGGGTAGGTGTTTCTGTGTTTTTACATCTGACTTTTCAACACTCTGGGGCTAAGGAACATGAGCTAGCCTGGATTTCAGTCTTTACACATCACCTGGTGCACCCTAACAATCCCCATGGCATCCTCCCGCTGATACTCTGGCAGCCGGAGTTAGGGACTGGCCTCACCACGAACAGCTCAGTCCCGAAGTTCTTGTTGCCCAGACCTCCGGCAGAGTTGGTTCCAGGTTCTATGCAGCAAGTTTTGTGACCCTGAGGCCCAAGGAGAGTGAAAACAACGGAGAGCCATGTCTCCCTTCCTTGGGAGAGCAAACCTGTCTCTTTCCCACCCTCCCCCAAAAGGCACACAAAGCCCCCCAACTGCCCTTTCCCACCCCATTTGACTTTGGAGAGCTCTCTATGGCTCCAGGGGGTCAACAGAGCCCTGTCCCAGCGGCATCTCACTAAAGAAAATAATTATGGGGTTTGTCAAGAGACAAAAGCTAGCCCAGGCTTCAGGTGGGACCCAGCCTGCAGCCAGGACTACCTTGCCACCCCAAAAGATGACACCCCTGCTCCTCTGTATATAGCTCCTTGCAAACTCAAGAGGGTGAGAGGCGTGCGGGAAAGTCTGCCAGCCTGAGGCCAGTGCTGAGAGGCCCGATGAGGACCTCTGGGGATGTTGAGCGGCTGGAGATGCTAGGAGCCATCTCCACTCCCTGGGCGGCGCTGGGGCAACTGCGGGAATCATGCAGCCAGATGAAGCTCATAAATTTCCCCTATGAACAATTGTTTTCATTTCCCTCCCATGCCACTAGATATTATAAGTGGAAAGCAAAACACAAGTAAATATGTTCATTCCACTCTGTGATCGGTGATAAACGAGAGGCTGCGCTGGCCGACAAAGGTCATCAAGAAGCCAGCCCGGAGTCTGCGAGCGGACACTGCCACCCTCCGACCACATGCAGAACTGCATCCGCCGCCGCCACCCCGGCGCCAAGGCCTTTCCAGGTTGCAGGCACCGACTTGAGGGTTCCTTAGGGGTGGGGGGGGGGGTGCCATCCTATTTCAGAGAGAACACCCGACACGTGTAAATGACACAAAAACCAGAGGAAAAAAACGACTGAAATTAAAACAGCAGCATCCCTAATAACCGCTTTGATGAAGATAACTGCTTATTAACATTTCAGTCTCTCTAGCTTCGACAAGTGTTGGGCATCGCATTCCATGATGATGTGTGTACAGGGGAAAGAGCGATGCTGTTTACCCAAAACGCTGATTTTTTTTTCCACCAATGTTCAAATTCAATTAACTTCTGTTAACAGCTGGAAATACCTTTTTAGGGGCTGCATAATATTTTTTTAATTTTATTATTATTATTGGTGGTGGTGGAAGAGAAGATGGAGAAAGAGGAGTCTATACAATGAGTAAAGGACGGTGCCTCCTGAAGATACCACATGAATCCCAGGGATCAAGCTCATGTTGTTAGCTTTGGCCACTGGGCTGATGAGAGAGTTTAAGTTACAACTGTATAAAGTTACCGTTCATCGTCTTCCATTATTTTTAATGATATCCAGTGTGCCCATCGGTACAGATGATGCTGAGGCTAAAATCTTTACTCAGCAACCCTCGCCCATATGGTTTGAAATGTAAAGGTAGAATTACTAAGCGAAACGATATTTGCTTCCAAGTTGTTGGTCTGCTAACCCTCGCTCACCCAACCTTTCAACCTTAATAACCCCAGGCAAAATTCTATTTGAACTTTCTTCACATTTTGCCACGTTTATGTCAAAGCCATTGGATAAAAATAACCGAGGAAGTCTCCAAGAAACTTTTTTTTTAGCAAAAACTGAGGCATGTGATTAAGACTTCAGTCAGATATTAATATAAAAGGAAGCTATAGAATTGAGAAAGGTATCCCAGGGGCCGTCCAAAGCCAGGCTCTGAGAGCCTAATACAAAGGTGTGTCCTGGCAGAGAGCAAATGAAGGCTGGCAGGTAACGATGTGATTGTAACCTGCTTCCTCAGAAAACAAAAGTCGTGTCTTCCTTCCTGACTTCTGTTTCAAAAAGCGAGACTGTGGAAATGAAAGATTTGGACTCTGAAGTGGAACGTGGTAGCTCTGAATCAGATAGAGGAGGGAAGTCCTTTCTGCATGCAATTCAAAAGACAGGGGCTAGAAAGAAAATAGTGACGTCTGGATGTAGGTGGCTCACCTACAGCTGAGTGAGAATAGACATGTATAAAAATTTCAAAGAATAAGCAAGAAAATATGACTTTGAAAAAGATAGCTAGGTTTGAATTGTATAAATGTAAAAGGTCTCTTGGTGGGGGAAAAAATACAGTTCTGAGATTGAAAAGCAAACCAAAATCAAAGAGAAAAAATATTTTTGACACATATAATGGAAAGATGAATACCCCTAATGTACTCCGCTTTCTTACAAGAGAATAAGAGATATTTCAATAGAAAAAAATAACGGATTGGGGACATGAATAGCAATTCACAAAAGAATAAATACAAATGATAAATGTGCATAAAAGATGCCCAACCTTATTAGTACTCAAACATATGCAAATTAAAGCAGAAATGAGGGAGTGGATGTCTGTCCCCATGTTGATAAAAACCGAAAAAGTGATGAAGAATGTGGAGGGTGAACCACGCAACCTTGAGGAGGCTAATTCGTCAACATTACCAGAATGCTCTAAAATGCGGGACCCAGCAGGGCAAGGGACGGATGTCTAGAATCCCAGCACTTGAGAGACTGGGGGAGGAGAAAATCCAGAGTCACAGGTTAGCCTGGGCTACATAGTGAAATCCTGTTTCAAAAACAAGAACCAAAATCGGAATAGCAAGATCTTGTTTCCAAAGGAACCAGTCCGGGATGTATGTGAGGAGTTGGCTACAATGTGTTCTCTGCTCCCAGAAGAAAGCCAATGCCCACCAACAGAAGAACATGTATTTCATATATAATCATGAAGTAGGCAAGTAGATAGTGTGGCATTGGGTAGAAACAATACTGTAGATGTGTACTTGCTAACTGCTAAGGGTTTTTCATATCTGTTTTACAGCAAAAATAAAATAAAATACAGGATCTGAAGAAATAACTCATCACTTAAGTATACCGATTGCAGGGGACTTGGATTCAGTCCCCACCACCCACGTGGCAGCTCAAACCTACCTATAATACCAGTTTCAAGTGATCTGATGCCCCCTTCTGACCTCTACAGGAACTGCACACGATGCAGTGCACATACATACATATAGCCAAACACTCATACACTAAAAATAAAAATAGATAAACAACGTTAGTTATTCCTGAGGGTGACCTAGTCTATGCAGTGAATTCTAGGGCAGCCAATGCTACATGGTAAGACCCTGTCAAAAAAACATTTTTTAAAGGACAGTAGAAACAATGAAATTGTGCTTTATAAAATCAGAAGATGATGCCAGGACATTCATCCAGAACAAAGATTACGTATGAGATTGAAAGCCTTTGTTTTCCAATTGGTTTTTTTTTTAATTAAACTTTTTACATTTAGCAAATGTCCTACACGTGAAGGCGAGAAAGATGGTAGTTTGGAATTCTCCAGAACCGTCATACTGACCACTTGTCCACCAGCAGCATATAACTATTTTTGTTTGTTCCTTTGTTTAGGTATCAGATGGTCTTAGAACACATCCCAGAGCAAGGAATGTTCTAGAACCCCGGAGGTCCCCGGGAGTTGAGGAGGTGGGGATGAGCTGGTAAAGCAGCATGGTGGGCTGAGTCTGTGGACAGACACTAGGGCAGGGCAATAAATTTTGATCATATTCATTCATACCCACTACTCTCAGATCCATCCCTACCTCCCCACTGTTTAATTTTATTTCTTACTTAATTAAAGGGATCTCATGCATGTCTTCAGGGTGTAGATTACTCCAGTGGCTTTGGGGGCCTTACTTCTCCAGAGAGTTAAGGTGAGCCCTTTCTGTTTACATGAGAAAGAAAAACTCTGTTGTCCCTACTAAGCCAGACTAAAGGCACACTCCTCCTGCCCTGGATCTCTATTGCCAGGACTCCATGCACTGTGTCTCCCATTTCTGAAGAAGACCCCCACATCTGCCCAAGCCTGTCATCTTCCAGAGGATTCTACATTCTCATAATAAGAGAAAAACCACTGAGGTCCTAGGGCTGAGGTAACTGTGGTATATGACCCAGTGGACCTAGCTGGAGGTGGCTCCTATAACTTGTAGGGACTCCGACACTGAGGATTATCATGTCCAGGCAAATTTGTCAGGATGACTTCTGTCAACCACACCCAAAGCAAGCTCCAGAAAGTGACACAAAATACGTGTATCCAACCAGGGTCCTGATGCCAGTCTGCATAACAGACATAAATACTTTAGGACAGATAGATACAGGTATGAGGCTCTGGATCATAGTCTTCCCAATCACTAATGGAAAATCCATCTGTCCCAAGGATTAGGTTTTAAAAAATGACATTGCAATCAAATTAAAAGCCTCCTTGGCAAAGGAAATAATTACCAGGGTGAAGAGAAAACCTTGGGGATAGGGGGGACTGTCTACAGAGATCCCAAAATTATAAATAATCAAATCAATGAATGAGGAACTTGAGAGATGACTCAGAAGTTAAGAGGACTGGCTGCTCTTGCAGAGGAGA